>VWZT01007818.1:496655-536353 GCA_013397055.1 Pachycephala philippinensis | reverse complement strand
GCAGATGTAGCCCGTCAAGGTGTGTGTGTGGGGTGAGGGGCGGGGTTATTTTCAGGATGGTTGGGTTTGTTCTCCTGCCGGAGAGACTCCGCAGCTCCCGGCAAAGCCTTTAATAATTCAGCGCAGGAAATGCGTGCGTATATATAGCAGGGAAGGTAACGCACAGCGTGTACCTACAGGAGGACAAATATGGAAACCTGGTGTGAATTATTCATGAGGTGTGATCAAATAGAGGATTTTCCTAGACAAAGCACACTTCGCTGTTTTCCTGTTTGTTACAGCAGAATCTGTGCCGAGTACATCCGAACCTCCTTTCATTTTGGGCCATGTCACATAACCTTTAATGCATTTGCTAAAATTTCATATTTACCTTTCAAGCTGTCAGCAAGAAGTAAGGGCTTGGCAGAAAAATCTGACAAGCCTTTTTTTTTTGTTAGTTTGTTTTTTTTTTTCTTCTTTGTGGCCTTCCAAAAATTAGGAGATGGAGTAAACATTTCTGCTGCTCTTTCCGGGGAAGGTGTTTTGCCTGTTCAGTCTCTGACAGGAGAATAAACTCGTGGTGCTACGGACTGATTCACGCTCCCACTCCGCAGCACGATGTACTTTGGGTTTTGCTGTTGCATAGTAGGCAGAGGCTATTTTTAACCGGAGCAAGGTTATGAAACCTTAGACCCAGCTGGGTGAAAATAATCTGGTCTGAACTGGAAAGCACAGCTTTGTGTGGCTGGGAACACGCGTGGGACTGTCCCCTGGAGGGTCCTGGTGGGATGATCCCGCTCCCCTTGGCTCCAGTCAGCCCCGAAATTGGGAAGTGTTGTCATCGAGAGGCTGTCACGGCGGCACAGGGGAAACCACTTAAGTAAATATGCAAAGAATTAAAATAGTTAAATGATCGAGCAATGAATCAGTGCCGATAGTGTGGTGATTATTAAATAACCCAGAGGTGTTCCTGGGATCACCGCTGCTGTTAGACATCAGGTTTCTGGGATAGCTGAGCGGGAAGCTCGGCTCCGCAGCTCTTTTTGGTGATTCTCACAGCGAGGTCTCTTTACCCACAATAAACAGCAGCGTGCAAACAAACACCAACCCCAGCAGCTCCCCCAGCTCTGCTCCACGAGCTGCCTGCGGAGCCGTACCTGGCTGAAATATGCGGTGGTGTTTTTTAAACTAATATTTACTCCTGCTAGACCTGCACAGCCACTGCGGCTCTGGGGGAGGGAGCGGGAGCCGCTCTGACTCACAGTCCTTAACTCGCTCCCGGCTCCCGAGCCCTCGTCCCGGGGTGCTGGGAAGAGTCCACCTTGGTGTCCCGGGATGAGGCCGCTTTGTCTTCCCGCAGGCTGCAGGCAGGCGGCTGAGCTTTAAAGTCAGCAAACCAGCTCAAAAAGTCACTGGAGAACAGATACTTTTAGTGCATTGTGCTGAGTTTTGGGGGGTCAGAGGGATTGTTGTTGGTGTTCCCCAAATCACTTGGCAAAAGAAACTTTGCTTTCGGTAACTCGTGCACAGATTCGGGATCCTTCCATTCTTTAGGATGCTCCACCGACAGACCCCCCAAAATTTGAAATATTCTTGCTCCTGGGTGTTCTCCTGCCATACCATGGGAATTGTGGCACAAGCAAAGGCAGCTGCTGGACTCGCTGTGAGGAGTTTCCTTTGCTTTGCTTGCACTGCTGCGATCGCCTGACGCTTCAAAGCACATCTACAGCCCCAAAATACAACGCTGAAACATCTCCTCCTCGTAATTCTGCCCAGAGCCACGATGCCTCTTTGTGCAGTCTCCTGGAGACTGGACACTGGTAGGGGTTTTTTAGTTGCCTTCCCCTGCACTTGGCTAAACAAATGCCAAACCTTCTTAAATCTAAATTACTCGAAATATTTACTGTTGAGACGTCGTCCAAGAGGAGGATAGTTAAAACATTAATTCCTTGCATTCCAGTGTGTTAGGGCTTTACCCTGCGACTTGCTGGGCGCCAGAAATGGGACTTTGCAGATTCAATTCCCTTCCCCCCAACTAGACTGCCCCCCCCTCCCCCCCCCCCAAACCTTAATGCTTTAAAAAAAAAAAAAAAAAAAAAGGAGGGAGAGAGAAAGAAAGGAATGCACATCTGGGCTAAATATTTGTTAGAAAGTATTCCCAGGATAGTGGGAGTTCTGGTGCCAGAGAGGAATTCCTGCGGGTTTGATCCATTGCATTATGTACTTGTTCCAAAAGCTGTTTTCAGTAAAATAGATGAGTAAGAAGTCTTAGCCAAGAACAGAATGTCTTTTTTGGCAACTGAAAGGAAGATAGGATTATTTTATTTCAGGTTATGTAAAAAAAAAAAAAAAAAAGAGAAGGAGAAGGTGGTAAAATCCTGCACTCAATGGTACCTGCAGAGATTTGCAATGGCAAACTCAGATATAGATATTTATTTTTTCCATGCTGCTGTGGACATTTTTGGGACTTGCTTGTAAGACGCTGCTGTGGGTTTAAGGTTCCTTGCAAAATTACTGCGATTAAAACATCCTCACTGTGTCTGAATGGGCCTCTGGACGTTTTGGCAGAGTGGCCAGTGGCCTCGGTGACATGGCTTTAAAGGCAGCATCCAAATTGCTGGTGTGAATTCTGTCCCCATGTGCCAGGGTGAGGAGGGGAGCAGAGGATCATCCTGGCTTTGACAGTAAAATGCCCATCTGGGGGATTTTTTGGGGTAGGATAGAAGCAGACATCGATGGGTGCAGCTCCACTACATCGCCTCTGAGAAGGATTTGAAAACTTGACTTTGGAAAACGTCACAGCCATAAATCAGCAGTGAGGGGGAAGGTGTAACGGGGGAAAACTAATATATTTTGGCTGGTGAGCAGCAGGTTCACCACCTTTTTCCCATTAGCTGGGAATCCTGTTTGCACAACACCTCCTTTGCATTAACAAAACAATAGGTGTCTTGAAGAAGACAGCATGCCAAAAGTGGGGTTTTTCCCTATCCGTTTGGCTCATTCTCATAGATGGGGAGCTCACACACCTCCCTTCATCCTCCTGGCTGATGGTAGTATTTAAAAAATAAATAAATAGAATTGCACCATCTTATGCACAGCTTGCCTTGGCTCCAGCTTGGTGTTTGTGTAGCTCGGTTCCCTGGCTGGAGGAGAGCGCTCTGGTTTTCCCTGCGGGGTGGTTTTGGGGGATGTGGTGCAGCCCCTGAGAGGCTGTTGGGTTGGCAGGTGACCTGAGCATCAGGGCTGCTGCATCTTTGGTCCAGACCTGGGAGTTATCCCTGCTTCAGCAGCGTGACCTTGGCTGCTCCAGCACCCTTCGGTGTCTCCCACGAGACTTGGATGTGGTCAGCATCGCATCTCGGAGGGTGTTTGCTGTTGGACATGTGTCCCACAGGCATTTTGGGGAGCTGGTTCCTCCCTCCCTTGGCTGTAGTGGCATCCCTCACTGTCATCCCTCACTGTGCTTTGGAGCATTCTCTCTGCAGCAGGGACTGATGCTCTTTCAAGCCACATGTGGGATTTTTTTGCAAAGTTTTTGCCTGTTCCAGGTGACCAGTGGGGTCTGCAAACCTCTGGCTGCAGCCCAGGCTTTGATTCAGACCCCTGCCAGGGATTTGGATTTTCTTTGCTCCTGATTGTTTCTTAAAGCAAACATGAGACAGAGCAGGAGGCACATACACAAAAATAGTACAAATAAAAGGTTTGTTATTCGTGGTTTTGTGGCTGCCTGTGAGCTCAGCTTTGCCGTGGAGCAGGCAGGAAAGGGGTTAATCCAGGTGTCGGGTAGGACATGTGCTGCTGGGGCTGGAGGGTGGCCAAATCCACCTTCTCTGCATCTAGTTTGGATTAAGGCCAAAAAAACAACAACCCCTCTGTGGCAAAACCACCTGCAGCTCCAGGTCTGCTGAGGAGGAGGAGGAGGGATGGAGGGATCACTTCTCCCCAGGTTCAGGGGGCTGTGGGGGATGAACTGGGCCTGTGAGTGTGCCTTGCAGTGAATGATTAACTTCTCCAGGCCAGGGAAGTGCTTCATCCAGGGACTTTTTTGACCTTTTAGGTGACTATTGTCTCCTGGGAAGCTGGTGGTAAACATAATTAAGGGAGGGTTGGTTCAGGGCTTGGGAGGAACTGTGTGTGCTCCTGTCCTGCAATGTGATACTGCACGGTGCTGTCGGGACACTGAAAATCCCATCGTGGGGAGGTTCTGAAACTGGTGTGGTGTCTGTGCTGCCTCCTCAGGGCTGTCAGAAGGGCAGGTTCAGTGTTTAGTTTGTTCTTTTTTCTTTTTCGGAGACTTAAGTTAACTTCAGACATGCAAAGCGGAGTGGGAAAGTGTTTGGGTTGCATAGAATGAATTAGGCCGGAGCAGAAGTTTCGTGTGGTGGGAGGGGATGTGGACTGGGTGTCTGGCACCTCTCTATCTGCACTGTCACCATCCCAGGGCTCTCCACTGTCCCAGCATTATCCAAATTCTAGGGATGCTTTAGTTTTTGTGTATTATGGGGTGGCTGGGGCTCTCCCCTCCTTGCTGGGAGGAGTTCCTGGGCTGGGGCTGAATCTCTCCCACCGTGGTTGTGCCTTACAGCCTGGTGGGATGGGGTCAGAGCAAGTCACCCCTCTGGCAGCAGCCTGGCTCTCAGCTCTGGGGGTGGCTCACTGGCTCCAAAATAAGCTGGCAGTGGCTTCTGCAGGAGCAGGGGCAGCTGGCGTGGTGTTGCCAGGGTCTGAAAGGTGGAATGATCCATCCTCAGTGCAGGAGCATCCCAGGTTGGGCAGGTGCTGATACCCATTAGAATCATAGAATATCTTAAGTAGAAGGGAGCCACAAAGATCATCAAGTCCCAACTCCTGGCCCTGCACAGGACCACCTCGAGAATCCCACCCTGTGCCTGAGAGCATTGTCCAAACCTACTGTGGGCAAAGTCTGTAGCTTTTGTGGGTTTGTTTTTTTTGTCTCCTGAATTTGCACAAACTTCATAAAAGCAAAGTTTAAAAGATGCAATGCAGTTATTTTTGGCTTTTCTTTTATTTTTTTCCCTTTAAGATGAGCAGGGGCAAAGCATGCAGGAAATTTAGGAATCTAGGCAAGTACAGAGCTCCTTTGTTTTTAATTAGCTGCGTTGTTTTTAATTGCTACTATGCTTGATACATAACCCAGCCTAAACAAGAATAGCTTATTGAATGGGGGACTGACTATGAAAGGCACCGTGAGGAGAAGGGCTGTTCTTCACAGTTGATATATTTGTATTTCAGTGCTTCATTTAATAAGTCTGTTTCCCCGGGGGGCTGTAGCAAGTAAATCATGCCAACAGATTGTTTTCTGCAAACTGGCTTATTTTTGTAATTAGCAAGACGTTAAAGCTGTAACTGCATAGAAAGCGATCTGGGCGAGGAGTGAGCATAAAAGAATTAGTAAGCAAAATGTAATACTTACTGTTTGATAACGTTTGTGTTGATTGAATTGGTTTCTGGACAGTTTGTTGTCTGGGATAGTTGGTTTTTTTCTGCAGTGTTGTCAAACGGGAGAGAAATTCACAGGTGTGCACAGCGAGCGTAGTAAGGTGAGGTGTTTTAGGGGGAGCACTTTTTGGGAATCACATCTGCATGACCAAGTGGATCTGACGGGGAAGCCTTGCTGGGGGTTACAGCTGTGCTGCTCATCACCAGAAACTGCCAGTATTTCCCTGGCTTCATTTTGCTTTTCTCCTTTGTTTTGCAGTTATATGACAAAAACGGCGTCACCATGAGCGGAGTGTTGAAAAGGAAGTACGAAGAGCTGGGGGATGACAGCACCTACTGCTCCTCCTCCTCCTGCTCCCCCCTCTCCTCCTCAGCATCCTCAGGCTGGGACACTGATGAGGAGAATTCCCGTGGAGAGCCCAAGGCCAGCTCTGCCTTAACGTCCAGCTTCACCCGTGAGTAGCTCTGGCTTTCCCAGGATCAGCCCTGCCTCTTGCATGGGTTTTTTATAGAGTGCTAGTGGGTCATCACCACACAGAGACCCCCTTGGAGCACACCCTTGTGGGTAGAAGTGGCTGTGATGCCAGCTACCTGTCATGACACCAATTTATAATCATCCAGCCTCCTCACAGTGGTCTTCCTCAGCCCTTCCTTCCAGAATTTATTATTCCTTTGGAATATTTTTGCTGAAGTCCAGGTTTCCAGGCATAGAAACCCAAGGGCATGGGTGTGCAGAGGCATGTGGGTGCCTCCAAGCCCCTGCTGCAGGACCATCCCACCAACCCAACCTCAACTCCCTGTCAAGCTGTTTCGCAGGCAAAAACTAATCAGACAGCAAAGGCCTGTAATGCTGTTTTTAAAAAATGATTAACCAGTAGCATAATTACCATTTCAGAACTTGTTTCCTACGTAAATTGGGTACTTTGCCAAAGAACATGACACGTTTGACATTGCCTCCGCTGCTAGTACAGATAAAAGCTATTTTGTTTTCCCAGCAATATAAGTTTTGAGAGCTTTTAGGAAAACACACAGAAGGCAGTGTTGTAAAGCCCTTTATCTGCCATGTGAAGGGAAAAATAAAAAGTACAATAGAGGAACATCTTCATGGAGGAGAAATAGTCCAACCTAGTAAATTATACTGAACACCCACTGTATATAGCAGTTAAGGTCCACTTAGCAGACATACACAAACACGCAGTGGTCTGAAAAGGCTTTAGAAGTCTTGTAATAATAAAGAGTCTCATTCTTGCTTGTCTTCCCAGGTTTTGTGACAAAACAATGAACTTTTTGTATTCTCTGGCTCAATTGGAAAAGGGTCAGGAATGGGAAAACAATTTCGGAGGAGGGGTGCAGGGAGAGAGAGGCAAATGCCAAAGTGCAGCAGCTCGGCCGATAGATGATCGTGGTGGTTAACTTGCCTTCTGATAAAGAGCTCGTGTTTTAGGAGATTGAGTCAAGGTTATTGTGAAAATGCAACGCACAGTGCAAAGATATGATCAGAGTGACTGCAGGGCCCAGGGTGAACCCCCAGCTATTGAGCAGAAGCTGCTGACACAGCTGGGTGAACACTTCTTTTTTCTTTTTTTTTTTTCACATGAAACCGAAACACTGTATTTTAGCAAGTGAGACCTGTGAAATGTGGGTGCAGTTAACTGTCTGGTCTTGCACTTTCACAGCCCTTGGGGCCCAGCAAACCAGCTGAACCCCTCGGGTTCTTGCAGTCCTTTCCTTGGATCCCACTGTAGGGCTGCGTGTGGCTCTGCCACCAGAGGAGCGGGGCTTGATCCCAGCTCTGCAGAAGTCAGCCATAATTTCTGGGTTATTTTTTTCCATGGAGGCAACCAAAGCACCCGTGCACCAGCAGAGAATGGGACCAGAAATACCTCCCCACCACAAATTTGGGTGTAGCTGGCTCTCATTCCTGCCACACTCACGCAGCTCTGTGACCCAGGGCTGCTGTGCCTCGCTTTACTTTCTTGGCCAGCCACACTCGTGGAAACTCACTGACTCTGAACCCGCCCTGACTAATTAATCCCCCTCCATCTGCTGCATTTGCACGTGCAGATGTGCAGGGCCAGGTATCTCTGGAGAGGCTCTGCTGTAAATGGTGTGTAGCATGTTTCAGCAGTTTAAGATAAACCAGAGTCATGTATTGCCATGTTTACCCGGGGATCACCTGCACAAAGATTAACATCTTTGCAGCTGCTCTCAAATGAGTCTCTGGAGATTAAACCATAGATTCAGAGTTCCTCCCAGTGGATGGTGAAAGGAAGTACCAGAAAAAGCAGCCATTTGGGCTATTTTCTGCCCTGCCACAAAAGCTGGAGCCGTGCAGCACTGGAAATGCCAATGCCCCGGCATCCTGGGAGCAGACCAGGGGCTCCTGAGCATGGGGCAGAGTGGATTCAGAGAGACAGACATGTAGGATGGCTGGTTGCTTGTTCGTTGTGCTCTGCCACACGTGCAGAATAAGCAAATGGATGTTCCCTGGGGGAAGCCAAGCGGGAAGGAGAAGCAGCAGCCGCCTCGTAGAGTGAATCTCATCGGTGACTCCGATGCAGTAGGGCTTGGCTTAGCTTCCTCTCCATCCTCATCCCACCTTTGAAGTGTTAGCTCCTAAAACACCACCAAGCAGTGTTGTAGCCTTGTCCCATCGTGTCCTTGAGAGACTAATTTCAAGTCTCACCTGTTTGTAGTATTTCTATTCCATCTGCAGCATGGCAGCACTGACTTTGTGCTTTTTTTAATTCTCCCCCTTTTAGCCACGTCTATCCTGAAGAAATCCAAGCGACTAAAGAAGAACAATGTGGAGTTTGACCGGGTCACTGTGTTTTACTTCCCACGCTGCCAGGGCTTCACGAGTGTGCCTAGCCGTGGGGGCTGTACCCTGGGGATGGTGAGCAAACACAGCTCCTCCCGGCAGTTCACGCTGGCAGAGTTTTCAAAGGAGCAGGAAAACGTCCGTCGGGGCAAACTCGAAGAGAAATTAAAAGAGGAGAAGTTGGAAGCGTTGAAATGGAAAGTGAGTAGGAGCATGGGGCTGGGTTGATGAGGAGCTGGATGTTGTTAGTTAATTGGCCAGTTTTTACTAAGAGCCTCTGAGACCTGGGGCATCGATCCTTAGCTCTCAGTTTGGGTCTCCAAGAAACACAGGCTCCAGTGGGAGATTTTCATTGAGTTCTCCACCTTTGAAAAGTGATGGAAAAGATGCTGAAGACGTTTTTGCCCTTTTGCTAGCAGCTCTCCATTCTGGGATCCTCTTGAGAATCCCCTTGCCGTCTCCCAAAGTCTTTTAATTTCAGATTTAGATACTTGATATGGCAGGACACAGCCCCAGTGAGGTGTCAGACCTTTGTGGGCTCTGACTTAGATATTGATCCTGAGGTTGGCCACCACGGGGGAGAGGTCATTCCTTTCTTGTTTCCCCTCAGCTGGGGGTTCCAGTGGCTCTGAGTCCCAAACAAGCCCCTAATGCTTTGTCCATTTTTTACCCTCAGCTAACCATGAACGGCACGAAGGAGTCCGAAGAGGCCAACCAGCTCACCATCGAGGACATCTCCGACGACGACATCGACGTCAGCAACGTGGACCTGGAGGACGGCTTCTTCCTGCAGCCCTACCCCGCCAAGAAGAGGCGCGCGCTGCTGAAGGCTGTGGGGGTGAAGAAGATCGACAAGGAGGAGAAGCGGGAGCTGCACAACATCCGCCTCTCCCGGGAGGACTGCGGCTGCGACTGCCGCGAGGTCTGCGACCCCGAGACCTGCAGCTGCAGCTTGGCAGGCATCAAATGCCAGGTACTGCCCTCACCCCTGGGCACGGGGGGATGCTGTGGTGTCAGTTGTGTGTTAGAGCAGGGGGGTGTGAGCAAGTTGGACAAAGTTGGGGCAGCCTGTAAATCTGTCTGCTCCCACCTGCGCTTGGACATGAAGAAAGCTCTTGGAGCATCCCTCAGGCTGCAAGGCAGACTCTGCTCAAAAGTCTTCCCAATTCACACGTGCAGCCGTTCCCACGCTGCCAGAGCCTGCAGTGAGAATGTCCCTGCTGTGCATCCCCACGAGACTCATACCTGCTTGATCTCCTGTTGGAGATGGGCCACGTGGGAACGTCTGCAAGGAAGAGCTTCTTGCTCCTCACACGAGGCTGCGCTTTCTCCCCCTCCCCCAGGTCTTATTTTTAATTCTCTTTTCTTTTGGAGTGTGTCACAAATCCCAGCGCGCTCAGGCGAACGTGGGAGTGTCAGCTGAGCGTCAGCCCACAGCGAGCTGTGCAGGCCACCTGCACAGTGGGATAATCCCTCTGTATTCAATTAGGGAGTTATATTTTTCAGGGTATTTTCTGCGGGTGCCTGCCCAGCTGTATTTGGGGAGCCTCATTCCCTATTCTGGGCTCTGCTCGCTCCCTCGGTGCCATGTTTGGAGGCTGGGGGTGGCGGAGGTGGGTGCACACGAGTGCTCCATGTGTGTGTCACAGCCCCCCTCTAGTGGCTGCTGCAGATCAGATAGTGAGATCATTAAACGGCAATAAAGAAAAAACTCACTTTTGCTCCCTTGATGTCTCCTTTTGGACCATTATATTTAATTTTTTTTTTTTTTGGAATCTTTTAGTTTCCTTCACTTGTACTGAAATCCAACTTTTTATGACACCTCTTCAAAAGAGCAGGGTGTCTTTTTTTTTTTTCCCCCCTGCTTTTAAACCCCTCAGCTATTACTTGGTTTCTCACGAGTCACGGGCAGTTTTGGTTTTGTGCTGCCGGGTTCAATCCTAATCCTAATCCTCCCCCTCTGCTTCTCGCAGATGGATCACACCTCCTTCCCCTGCGGCTGCACCAAGGACGGCTGTGGCAACACCGAGGGCAGGATCGAGTTCAACCAGGCCCGCGTGCAGACACATTTCATCCACACCATCATGAAGCTGGAGCTGGAGAAGCAGCAGCAGAGCAGCGAGAAGGTGGCAGAGGCTGAGCCCCCGTTCCGGGAGCGGCTCCCGCCGCTGGGATGCGCGGCAGGGAAGGGCTCCTTGGAGGAGCGCGCGGTGCCGCTGGCACCTGCCTTCCAGTTCAGCCCCGAGCTGGAGGCCCTGGGGGAGAACAGCTGCAGCAGCGACATGACAGACTCCTCCATCTCCTCCCACCCCAGCGAGGACCTGGAGGAGCCCTACGAGAGCCTCCCCTCTGACAAATCCCAGTCGGACGTGGACGACGACGGCTTGGCGCGCATCCTGCACTTCAACGACTCGGATGCCGAGGAGGAGAGCGGGCGTGGCCAGGAGGACCTCGGCTGCTTCCACCCCACCGACTTCTTCATCGAGGACCACGGCAGCGAGGCCAAGCCTGTCCCTGGCCACTTGTCCCACCTCTCGGAGTGCCTGGATGAGAACGCCAACCAGGACAGCGGGGGTTTGCTGGAGGATGCAGCCCACGGGAGGTGCGATGGGCTCTCCTGCTGCGCCTCGTCCTCCACTGAGCCCTGCTCCAAGAGCTACGCCGACCTCAGCCTTTCCTCCGATTCCTTGGATTTCTTCCAGTCCTTCTCGGACTATAACTTGGGACCCCTTTACAACTCCTTAAAGGAGTATGAGAACCTGGATAACTTCTCAGCGTTACAATTTCAGTTGCCTAATTTCCCTGGCTTCCCGCAAGCCGGAGATCAGGGCTCCTGTTTCTTGGAGTCCCTCATTGGTTTGTCCGAATCCGTCCCTGAAACCCCAGCCCCTTTCACAGACAATCAACTTTTGGAGGATGCCATCAAGTCATCGCTGATGGAGACAGTGAAAGTGTGAAACACCCACGTGGCTTGGGCAAGGACTGGTGCTGAAAGAAAAACAGAGGAACAGTTGGGCAGGCAAACTTTCCCTGAAAGGATGATGTGCTACTCAAATATAAGGAGGAAAAAACAGCAACAGCAGAAGACTTTCTAAGCAAACGAACTATTTTTGGTCTTTATAGAACGTGGACGTTTTGACATACTGCAGCTACAATCAGTTCTCTCGCTGTTTGTGCAAAAATTTCTAAACTTTCATGATGGGGTGGGGAGGGGAGGGAGGGAAAAAGACTTTCACCTAAGAATTTCCTTGTGTTTTGTATGAAAAGACCTGTTGAGAAATACTCCTCGCTAACGTTGCCAGTCGTCCATACAGCCCCTTCTAGAAATGTTTCAGTGTTGCAGGAACTTTTTAAGGCAACTTTTTGAAGCTGTATTTATTGTGAAAATTTGTGGTTTGCGTAAGAGTCGGCCCAACACACTCTTACGTTTAAATCTGACAAGGTTTACAGAAGAGATCCATACACTATATACATAATCATTCTTCATCTATTTATTGCAAATTCCAGAATTTAACTAGCCACTGAAGCTTGAACTAGCATGAAACCTTATTTAAATTGGTAATACCTCAGATGTATTATGTGTACAATCATATTTTTTTGCATAATATATCTGTATTTATTTATTTTCTACCTGTAGTACGTGAATAGCACTGTGGTTTGTCGATGACCTGGAAGGGCAATAAGGTCTTCAAGAGGAAGATGACCCTGGTTTTTCTGAGTCTGAATGATGTTGGCTGTTTGGTCTTCACTTCACATTTCTAAAAACGCTGGACAGAAGTGGGTGGGAGGGGAGGGACGAGGGAAGAGCTCATGCAACATCCCTTGGTTTCTCCCAGCCTTGTAGCAGACATGAGAATGGTGTCTGGTCTCCATAATAGCACTGTGGAGAGCAAAGCAAGCAAAACCTTCAACTATTTAAGAAGTAACATGAACTAGCTCGAAACAAAACCCAACCCCTTTTTTGTAAATTATTTTATAATTTATTTAATTTCCTAAGGATTTGGCCATGAGATCTTTCCCCATCAGTTATGGTGCCTGAATATGCAGAGAAACTGTCAGCAGCAGTGGCGAGGTGTAACCATAAGGACCTTGGCAGCCCTCGTGGGGAGAGCAAAGCCAAAACAGCAACGCTGTGCTCACGCTCCTCAGCAAGTGCTCCTTAGGACTCCCCAGCACTGAGGATATCGCAGCTCCAAAATCCAGTGGTCACACTGATTTTACTGTATTTTTACATAGGTGAATCGGGTAATACAAGCAAAACAGATGGATATGAATTTTATTGGGTTATTTATCCTGTGAGTACAGTTTTTGAGGGAAGAAAGATCAACACCTGAAGACCAAGCTGAAAATCTGAAGGCATTTGGTTTTTAAAATGAGATAAATCATCATGTTTAGGAAGGATACTGGAGGCTGCCTTGGCCTTTTGCTATTTAAGTCAGTCTGAGAACATGACACTATTTGGCCACGAGATGTAACTGGACAAAAAAATCTGAGCATCAGTGATACACTAAGTGCCTACACCAGTGGTATGGAAAAAGCAAAACGGATTTAAAACCTACCAGCTTTAAATTCCCCCTTGGAAAATTTGGTGATGGGAGTGATTCCTGGCATTACGAGCACAGGAGGAGGAGACAGTTCTGGTGTTCCAGCCCCGCTGCCCTGGGAGCAGCTGGAGGGAACTTCTGGGGGTGCAGAGACACACAGACAAGGGAAACAACCCCAAAAACACGGATTTGAGGATTTTTCCAATGGCTGAACTGTTTCTATCCCTGACCACAGGGATGGTGCTCTTGGATACCTGCTCATCGACAGGTGCCTCACTGCAAACCTGCCGGCAATTTAGGAAACTCCTGGCGTACGAAACGTGGGTTGCTTGGGGTTTTTTTTTAATCCTTCTTGTTGCTATTTAATTGTACATCTTCTCTGGTATTGAGCCAGTCAACTTGGAAGTGGAGCTGACCCCAAATGGCCACGAGCGGGTCCTGAGCTTCCTCCCGCAAGGCATCGCCCCCGGGGCAGGAGGGCGACTCTAGGAATACTACTGGCAGATGGAGGATTTCCTGGNTAGGTTTCTCTGCATATATATATTTATATATATAAAATATGTGCCTATATTTTATATATATATATATACACACTTTTTTTTAAATGAATGATTGGGATTGACTCCTGCCTTTGTGGATTTTTTTTTCAATAATTTATTCTTTTTATTTGTGTTGGTGCCAAAAAGAAAAAAAAAAGATTTTTTTTTCTCTTTTCTTTTTTCCCCAGGGCACTGAATTGTAAATATATAATTTTTTTTTCTTCTCCGTATCTGTGTAAAAAGTTGCCTGTTAAACAGTTTAAAAACTGGGTATTTATTGACACAATCTGTAATTATCTAATGTATTTGTTGAAACGCTTTGGTTTCAACATAGCTTTATTTTAGCTTTCTTTGTGTATATATTGTGATTACGTTGCTTAAAGGTACAAGTTAAAAAAAAATGCTTTATTTTTACCTTATCCATTTGCATTTGTTTATAAAAAAAAGCATATTTGTCTACAGCTGCTGTCTCTCATTTCATCAAAGCAATATGAAGAAATTTCCATTACACTTTCAATAAAAGAATTTTGTTTGAATACGGCAGTGTCTTCTCCAATGTCCTTTGTGTGACACAATAACCTTTTCTCTTTTCCCTCAACAATGTAAAAATCAGTGCATGGGATGTGGTGTTCCCAAACTTTTTGGGCTTGTGGATGGTGGCTGCTTGTCTCTAAGGGATGATGGAATAGACAGCAGCCATGGCAGCATCCGCATCACCAAGCAGAAATCTTGGGAAACCCTGGAAACCACTTTCCCTCCTGGGTTACAAACCATTTCTCATTGCCCCATGGCACCCCTGGGACCTGGAAGGATGCAGCTGGACAGAAGCATCACCATGGTCCTGTGCCCACGGGGAAAAACAGAGAAAATTCTCTTGGTCATGGCAACAGCATGGAAAGAAGAGGGGAGGATGTGAAGCAGCCCGTGGTACAAACGAAAAAAAATGAATAAATCCCAGGAATCTAGATGGGGAAAAGCGCACCTCTCCCATGGGTTTGTGGCTGTCAGCACAGGCATAAATCATAACCACTGCCATTGACCTGAAAACAAGGGAAATTGGCCAAAGAATGCCATTGTCTAGTTTTCCACTGGGAATCCATTTTTAAAGGTTGCCATCTGCCCCCAGAGCAGAGAAGCTCAATTAATTGAATAAACTATTTGTTACAAATTATTTGCTGAGCTGTAAAAACAGAAATACTGAAAAGAAGCTCGTCCACGGAGGCTCTGCAACACACGGTGAAGCCCAGCCTGTTTACCCATCCACAGGGATGTTTGGTTATGGGTTGTTTTTTGTTTTCTTTTATGGGGTTTATGTCTATAATTCCCCCTTACATTAACTATTTTCTGATTGCGAAAGGAATGGTCCCTACATACAGCTCCAGCTGCAGCACTGGTGGGTTTTTGGCTCACAGTGATGGCTTTGAGTCATGCCCTGGCACAAGGCATCATCACCAGGGGACCCATCACCCCCAAGGGACAGTGCTGGAACAGCCCCAAGGTGCTGCATCCCATCAACCACGGGGAATCACAGAATCCTAGAACGCTTTGGGTTGGAAGGGATTATTTTGAGACCACCTAGTTCCACCCCTCTCCCGATGCCTTTCACTAGACCAGGTTGCTCTGAGCCTCATCCAGCACGGCTGTGAACTCTCCCAGGGATGGGGCATTCACAGCTTCTCTGGGAAACCCGTTCCAAGGCCTCACCACCCTCACAGTAATTAATTACCTCCTAATATCTAATGTAAACCTGCCCTCTGTCAGTTTAAAGCCAGCCTCCCTGTCCTATCACTCCATGACCTCGTCCAAAGTCCCTCTCCAGCTCCTTTGGGCACGCTGCTTTGGATGCAGCCCAGGACGTGGCTGGGGCTTTCTGGGCTGCCAGTGCACATTGCCAGATTTTGTCCAGCCTTTCATCAATCAACACTCCCAACTCCTTCTTCCCAGGGCTGCTCTTGATCCATTCTCCACCAAACCTGTGCTTGGGATTGTTTTTGCCCTGACCCAGGTGCAGGACCTTGGCTTTTTTTCCCATCCCATACCAGTGACAGACTAAAACTCAAATGGGAACTTGCCAATAATGGGCAATTCTGCAGTGCCCTTTCCCTGGGAAAGTCACGTTGACCTCCAGGTCTGAGTTAAAACCTCAGCTCTGGCAAAGTTCTGCTGAATTCCATGGAAAATGCACGAGTGACACAGGTCTCGAAGGCCCAGGAATGCACCACCAGGGATGCTTTTATTGCCTCTGCGGAAGACCCGAGACACCCTTACGCACTGCAGTGTCACTCTGCTCAGACACGCTTTACAAACCACCCTTTTCCTTCTATCAGCCAGATAAACGACAAAAGCTAGAGATTTCCCCCCAAATCTCCGGCCTCCAAGGCAAGCACAAGCCCTCGGCACGCAGGATCTGTCCCTATGGAAATGCCCTCAGCGCTGCGGAGCCAACACCCCTGCCCTCACCTTGCCCTGCACCTCCTGCGTTGTTTGGTTTGTTTTGGTTAGGTTTTTTATTTATTTTCCTCTGACGGAGTTAAAGTCCGTCCCATCCGTCATTTTATAGCCGTTCCTGACGAGAGAAAAGTCCTCGGGACTCTCATTCCCGCACGGCGCCAGGTCTGGAGTCACCGAGCCTGGCGTCACAGCCTGTTCCCGTCCCCGGCGGCCCCGGGTCGCCGAATGACTCATCCCTTTTCCGGAGGCAGCTCCGCCACCCGGGGACAGAACGCTTTCTAGTCTGGTGGCTGCACGCACAGCCCGAGCCGCGCTGGCACCTCGGAGCGAAGCGAGAGCAGGCGATGAGTAATGCTGCGCCTCCGGGTGCTGCGAGCGGGGCGGGCGGGGTGCCCGCGTGCGGGGGGAGAAAAGGAAAATAAATGGAAATCGAGAGGGTGGTGAAGGGCTGAGCAAGGTGGGGAGCGCACGGACGGGTTTATCTGGGGTCAGTGAATCACCCGTTGGCAGGGATTTGGGAAGGAGCGGCGCTGCCCGGTGCCAAGCGGGGCGGGAGTGCCAGCTGGGTGTCACCGGGCTGGGACAGGTCTGTGGGCAGACAGCCGGCTGGTTTCAGCCCTGCCAAGGACGGGGAAAGCTGCGGGTTGCAGCTGGTTTAACCCCTTCCAAGGTGCAGCCGTGTAAAAGCAGAGTGGGCACGGCTTTAGCAGCAGCGCCTTGCAGAGGGAACATCTTCAGCCAGCCCCGAGACCCCTCCAGGGCTTCTCTGGCCTCGCACTTCAAGGGAAATGTAAACTCCTCCTGGCACTGAGGCTGTGATAAACTGCTGCTTCCAGGAGCTGGAGCTGCTAGAGCACGTCCAGAGCAGGCCATGAAGATGCTCTGAGGGCTGGAGCCCCTCTGCTCTGGAGCCAGGCTGGGAGAGCTGGGGGTATTCAGCCTGGAGAAGACTCCAGGGAGAGCTCAGAGCCCCTTCCAGAGCCTAAAGGGGTTCCAGGAGAGCTGGAGAGGGACTTGGCACAAGAGCATGGAGTGATGGGACAAGGGCTAATGACTTTAAAATTAAAAGGGACAATGGCTTTAAACTGAAAGAGGACAGGTTTGGATTGGATATTGAAAAGAAATTCTTCCCTGTGAGGGTGGTGAGATGCTGCCCAGAGCAGTTCTGGATTCCCCATCCCTGGAAGTGTCCAAGGCCAGGCTGGATGGGGTTTGGAGCAACCTGGGGTAGTCCCTGCCCATGGCAGGGGGTTGGAACTGGATAATCTTTAAGGTTCCCTCCAACCCAAACCAGGAAATTATTCCATGATTCTCCTTCCCAGCTACGACCATTAGGAATTTCCAGGGCTGCTTAATCCTCATGCTCCCATCAGCTCGTTTTACCCCTCCCAGCCTGCTGCTGAATAAATGGCAGTATTGCCATCTACTGGGCAGCTCCTTCTCCCAGCCTCTCAGCTGGCCAAATTCCTCCTGGCCAATGCTTGTCCTCCTCCGTGGGACCAGAGGCACCACATATCTCACTAAGATATCACAGTAAAAGACAACAAAACAAGGCTTAAATGGCCCACTGGGGTTTGGAGGAGAGATGGGGATGTCCTGGGGCTTCACTGGCCTGTCACACACATCCTCAGCTGGATGAAACCATCTCCAGAAGACAAATGCTCAAACCCCTCCCCATGGATGCACCTCTATTTTGATTGGGGAAGCTGAGTGAGGACAAAATTCCTGTGCTGGACATGCCTGACTCCATTATATCAGTAGCTGCATGAAACCCACCAAAACTGGACTATCTGCAACCAGAAGAGCTGAAATATTCTGTCACAAGCTCAGAGGCTGTGAAGACTTTCAGGTCAGCCCAGCTGAGGAGGCTGAAAGACTTGAGATGATCTGAGCAGCTGATTCCTTGGGGACCACATGAGCCACACAACTGGGGGATCAATAAAGTAGAAGGGTCTCCCTCCAAAATAAACCTTCTCCCCTGAGATCCCCTGCAAAGGAAACTATTATCTGTTACATTTCCCTGGAAATAAATATTTGGCTACTACTTTGGAGTAAATAGAGATGAAAACTTAATGGTACCTAAGTGGTTTTCACAGCCAAAGCACCCCAAAGTGCTCTCTGGTAATTAGGGCTGAATGGCTGTGAGGAGGCAACAGAGGCCCTTGCAACCACACTCCCAAATATCCATCCCTGCCTGCGAGTGAGCAAGGAATGAAGTGAAGGAGTGGTACGATTTCAGCTACAGAGATTTTGGGGGTTATTCTGATAAAAGAAAGCAGTGCCAGGGTAGGATTTGGATGAGATTTCTGTAATCAGAACATCTTTATGCAGCCATGGTGTGGCTGAGGGCCCTATTGCTGGGCTTAGCTCTGTGTAACTTGTAAGCTCCTCAGTTCTGTTGTATTTTGGGCCAGCTGAGGTGCTCGAGGCTATGAAGACATCCCCATGGGGGTGGTGAGATGACAAGGGACTTCAGGAGAGCTGTGCCCCTTTGACGCAGGAGGATTGGATGGGATATAAGGGATAGAATGTTCTCAGACATCCCTAATGGCACTGACCCCTATATTTGATGTGTGCACCCCCTGTTTCACAGCACCTGCATCCTTACCTCCCAAAATACCTCAAAGTGTTGCAGCCAGCCTTACACCTCACCAGAGCACCCTACACCTGGCAGAGCCAGCCCCCCAGGAGCTATTTCTCCTGTTGCCATGGTTGTCTCCTTTTTCTGCTCTCCACAAGGACGTGGAAAGCACCAGTTTTCCAAAATCTAGTTCGTCCCCTGGTTCAGCTGCATCCTCACCACACAGTTTTGGGGAAAAGGCTGTGGACATTCCCTGAGAGCATTATAACACTGTGCCCAGCCGTGTTTTCCCAGTACCACGGGATGTTTTATTGCTATTAAACCTATCATCTCCACACAGTAAATCCTGTGGAGCACTGCATCTTCCACAGGCCTTCCAAGGTGGGCTCCTGGGATCAGAGTTTTGCCCAGCAGTGCTGAGGAACAAGCAGCTCTAGCCAGGCACTTGGACAGTGAGAGGGAAATGAGGCACAGGAGAGGCACACATGCCCTGCCCGTGTGCTGCCAGCTCCCGCCTCCCTCTTATCCTCCACGATAAATCATGGCTGAGCAGCACAAGCTGTTCCTGTCAGCAAAACGTGGAAAGAAAACACTGCTCTTGGCACCGGGGACGTGATAATGACCCTGAATTAGAGCTGTACGTCTCCAGCACCTGATTCTCCTGCTCCTGTGGGCACAGCCTGAGGTTTCTCCTCCTGGCTGTTGTAGGAACGGGTCCAGGGCTTGCTTATGTGGAGGAAGGATTTAAAGGAGCAGTGTCCAGCCTGGATTTCAGGGCAGCTGGTGACCAGAGGTTTCGAGCACCTGATGCCCTGTGGAGACCACAGGGGTGGTTGCACAAGTGTGAGCAGAAGCAGGGACAGCCTGTCACTGCTGTCACATCAGGGGACAAACAGGGCGTGGCTGTGGTGTTTTGGGTTGTGGCAAGGCACGTGCATACTCACTAAATTCCTGGCATGGTCCCAGTGGCAGCATCTCCAGTGATTCCCAGCTTTCCTCAGCCCTGGCCAGGGACGGAGGCTGATGAGAGATTGGGACCCCCTGGGACATCCCCAAATCCTCCCATACACCAAGCACACAAAGTTAGACCCCCCCTGCCAAGGCATCAGGCACAGTAACACTTCACTTCTCAGCATCTGAGTAATTTTTGGAAGTAGTTTGAGAGGCTCCCTTTGAAAACTGCCATTTCTCAAAGCCTTTGATCTATGTCCTTTTAATTCCTCCTGAAACTCGAAGGAAAAACGTAGATACAGTCAGGCCAAGACCTCAGGTGCTGGTGTGCTCCTGACACAGGGCTGCTCAGTGCTCTTAGAGTGGACATTCCTGGGACACAGCACACCCAGGCTCTTTCAGAAGTGTCCCTGTCCCTGGCAGAGGGGCTGGAACCAGATGATGACTTTAAGATCCCTTCTGACCCAAACCATTCTGTGATTCTATGACGTAGCAGCAGAAGTCACATGTGCTCTGAAAAGGAGCAAGAACCATTCAGTAATATTAAAGGGTAGAAAAACTGAGATTCAAGGGTTTTTAGTTTGTCAGAAGAGGAGAACTGCCAAACTACTGAGCACCCAGGAGACGCTGCCAAGTGCAGCCTAATAAAGCTGAGAGCCAAAAATGCAGCCAGGACTTTGCTCCCTCAGAAGCCTTACAGGAAACACCCCTGGTTTCATTTTCGTTTGCCATAATAAGGAAGATTTAACCGTTTGCAGAGCAGAGCTCTGGGAAACAGAGGTGAAAAGCAGCTCCTGTGTGTCATTGCTTATCTGTGGGTCTGCAAGCAAACACGGAGGGCAGAGTGCAAGGCTGAGACATGGCACGTTATCAGTCTTGGCCCGCAAAAGCCCTTTAGCAGTCGGCGATAACCGTGTGGGACATTCCCTTGGTTGGCCAATGCCCTCTAGTGGCTTTTGGAGAGGAGAATTGTGCATGCCCCAAAGAGAGGATTTTGCTAAAACAGTGCTATGCCCTAGGTGTGTGCAGGTTTTAGGAGAGATAGGACATAGGTAATTTAAAATTATTAAAGAGCTGAATCGAACTCCTTCATCTATAAATGTGCATCTCATGCACAGAAAAAGGGAGAGAGGGGACGTTGTGGGATTCCCTGTGTTTTCCAAGAGGATGGTTTTGAATCACAAAATGGTTTGGGTTGGAAGAGACCTTAAAGGTCACCTCATTCCAATCCCCCTTGCCATGGGCAGGGACACCTTCCACTAGAGCAGGGTGCTCCAAGCCCCATCCAACCCGGCCTTGAACTCTGCCAGGGATGGGGAAGGGATGGTTTTGGAACTGATCAGAAGATAAATCTTGCTTTATTGTGCACATACATCTCTCCCTCTTCCTTCTTCCCTCCATTTACCAGCCCTGCTGTGTGTCTAATAGGGAGTGGACAATATTTGGAAATATTATTCACTGCAGACAGGCTTGCTCAGCTGACTGAGTAAGGGCCCCTGCACACCCAACAGCACAGAGGATTGTTTTACATGGAATTTATTGCTTCCTGCCTAGAAAAGCACCCTCCAGAAATGCCCTTTTCTGTGTTCTCAGTCTTAAAAAAAAGAATTTAAAAAGAATCATCATGTACAGATTGAATTTAAGAATAAGTGGGATGGATTGTGCTTTCTGTGGGTTGAGTTTGCCAGTACACTTGAGGCAAATGCTCTCTCCATGGGCAGCGATGGATTGAAGCTGTTTGTTTGGAAATATGAAGAGAACCCAGTTCTGGGGGAAAAACCTCTGCTGGCTGCTGTGAGAACAGATCAGGACAGGAGCATTTATCCTTGTGCCCAGCAGCATCACACATTCCTGTGCTCCCACTGACCTGGAAGCACTGAGCTGACCACCTCTGCCTCTGGTGGGGCTGTTCCTGAGGAACCCCTCAACGAGAAAAACCCATCACGACCATTTTCTGCAGGTTTGGTGCCAAAATGACAGCCTTGCCCAGCCCCGGGGTAAGGGCACTGTCACAGACTGAGGCATTCCCTGAGCCTCCTTCCCTGCTGCCAGGGTCTGAGCTGATGCCTGAGGCTGAGCAAACACACCAACAGGTCACTGGCTGCACTCACTGAGACTTTATTACACCAATATTAGCCAAATCCTACTGTTAATAGCCCAGAGAGGTGCAGAAGGGATGAGAGGAGGGTAAATGAGCACAGATACTTCATTTTATCTCATATATTCATGCACCAGGTGATCCTTCTCTAGAAACCTCCATTATTCTCCATAGTCTGGAAAGCAAAAAACAGATTAATTCAGTAGAAAGGCAGAATAAGGCAAGTCTCCATGCCAGCAAATGCTCTGAAGAAGGGCTTGTTCCCAGCTGGGCCAGGGGACTGCTCTAACCACCTATTCCCACCCAAAAAGGTTTGTGGACCATTGTGGCCTCCCTCTACCCCACATTGATTTAAAATACCTCTCCCCACTTTTCTTTCCAGCAGAACTCACAATTTACAGAGGCTTTTCCATTAAACCATCCCCTGTGCCTGGGAAAAGGCAGTGCCAGTTATTATTTCAGGAGCAAAGAGCTCGTTCATTCCCAAATGTAAAGCTGAGGGTGGGTAGTGCAGCGCTGCAGGATTTGCACTTTTAGAGGTGCTTTATATTTGCTGCATTTCCCATCCAGCTAATTCCTCCCATGGTTTCCTACAGCAAGGTTTTGTCTGGGTGAATGGTGATGATAATTTTTTGGACACGGAGCCCAGTTCGTGCCTGGCTTGAATTTTGTCCGTGGTCCTCAGCAGAGCATTTCAGCTGCAAGGCAGCAGCTCCTTCCTTACGATTGTTTGCCTACACCAAAAGTAGCATCAAATATCCTGATCTTAGACCCCTCCAGATTTCCCAGTTCCACTCCTGATGGTTTAATAAACAAAAAAACTCCTCTGAATGAAAAATAAATGAAAAGAAAGCAATGCCTTGCTTTCAGGGGAGATGCACCAGGTTACCTCACAGGCATGAAGCAACTTACGCTGTAGATCCAGTCCACGTAGGCTGACACACGCGTGAAGACTGTGGGCTTCTGGTAGGTGTTACAGTAGGGAACTAACCCAAAACTCACAATCCCGTGGACTTCCCAGTGGTCATCCCTGTAGCAGTTGAGAGGGCCCCCAGAGTCCCCCTGGATTGGAGGAAGGAAAGGAAATATTCAGCCAAATTATCTGAGCAGTGACTGGGTTAAGGAGCCCTAGAGAGGTAAAATATATGAGGTGCTTCCTTGGCTCAAAACCTGGTTTGTAACAAAGTTCTGACATGATTAAACCACATAAAAATATACACTAAATATCTACAGACCTAAAATTATCCCATACCTATAGCTGTACTATGTATAATTGTACAACCTGTTTTATTTCTGTATATTTCTATATTATATTCCTGTATTTACATAATCACACATTATGTATTTTTCCACGATATTTTAAGGGCTCTGCATGGCTGCTTTTATCAGAAGCCACCTCTGCAGTGAAGGGAATTCAGGGAGAGGTAACACGTATTTCTTGACTTCACGTGCCAAACCTCCTTGCCTTGATGCTCAGGCCACCTGGAGCCCCTGGGATAATGGGAACCTCACAACATCTCCTTTTTCCACCTGACCTGGGCCAGAGGGAGCTGTTGGACATAGCCCAAACTTGCAGCAGCCTCAGCTGTAAGCAGAGTGGATGGGAAGGAGAAGGGTGACAAACAGAGGGTAGCACTGCCTGGCCCAGGGTGCAACAATACAGCAGCATTGGAAGAGTGGACAAACTTCCCTGCAACTTCATCCTTTGGGTCAGGGCAGAGGCAATTGCCAAAGTTTCACCCTTGTCCCCAGAATGTGCTCCTTGGGACGTGCTGCTGGAAGACAGGGCCAATCTACTCTCCAAAATCAGAGGGGAGAAATGCACCCTGAGGATCTGGAGGTTTTTCTCTCTGTTCTCTGATCTGTGGGGAGATGGAGGAACGTGGAGACGACCTGGTTCAGAAGATATTCAGGAGAAAGCAGCAAAGGGGCCAGGATTTGCAGGAGAGCTATTGCAGGTGGAGAAATGGTAAAACCAAAACTGAAGGCACAGCAAGGTGAGAGAGGAAGGAAAAAGAAAGAGGGCAGCTTGAAAACCCCGTAATTGTAAAAGCTCTTACACTGCATCCTGCCCTCACGCCATCTCCACCTGCACAGAGCATGGTGTCCTTTGCCTGGGATCCCCACCAGTCCTCCTGGGAGCAGATCTCGTGGTCCACCACAGGCAGCATCACCTCCTGCAGCCTGTCCGCGGTGCCACCGCCCGCTACACGGAAAAGGGGACACGAGACAGGGTGACACCTTGGCCCAGCAGCTCCAGGGACTGAGGAAAGAAGTTTTATCTGTATGGTGGTCCCCCTGGACATTCCTCCTTCCCCCTCACTCACCGCTGACCACTCCCCAGCCAGTAATGTAGCAGGGATAGTCATTGGGCAAAATTTCTCCCTTAGGTGGGAGCGCTCCCAGCTCGACGAATCCGTTGGCGTTGGCAGGAGACTCGAGGCGCAGCAGGGCGATGTCATAGCTGAAACAGGGTACAGGGGAAAGATTCCTTACTGGAAATCCTGCATGAGGCATCAATCAGACATCCTCACTCCCATTTCAGCGCTCACACGGGGCTCCAGCCTCTGCACGATAGACAAGCACCTTGCAAATGTGATTAATTATTCCTTATGGCTATCATGGGTGACAGGAAAATAAGAGCAATTAAGAGAGAAGAGGCCGTGGTACAGACTGATGAAGGGATAACACCCCCCAAAAGTCTCCTGCAGCTTTGGAGTGAATTTTTGTGGACCCTGGGTGGACAGGCGTGTCTCTGAGGGGGGCTTGAGACAGTCCTTCAGCATTGTCTTGCTGGCTTTCCTTTATCAGATGCACACAGTGCTGTGACTGGTGGCAAGCCCACTAATCTTCTGCATATCCTGGATCCAACTGTTTTTTTCCCAAGATGGGGAAAACAGGCCCATCTTTTCCCCATCTTGGGCAAAACAGGACTGAGATCATCCGCGTGGACACCATGGAACACCTCCAAGAGAGGAAGCCATTTGGGAAATCTCCTTTGCAGCATCTTCCGGTGCTTCCCACAAATCCAGCCCCACTGGGAGCTGGGCTGAACATGCACATAAACCCTAGTGGTGATGCCTAAAGAGGCCAGCCTAGAAACAGAGACTAGACAGGAGTAAGGGAATAAAGGTGGATATTTATTTGAAAGGCCTTCAGAGGCACACCCTGGGCAGGCCAAAGGCTGCACCCAAGATGGACCCCGAGTCACGAGTTCTTCACACTTTTATAGCTTTGCTCCATTTGCATCTCAACCCAATTTCACCAATTAAACTTTAGCTAATGATGGAATTTCCCCTCAGCTTGCCCCCCTTCTCAAGATGCTGGGTTACACATTTTGGGCCTAGGCCGGGCTGGGTGTCCTTGGAGAGCAGCCTGGAGAGGCTTTGTTCTGTCTGTCTCAGCATGAGAGAGCAGCAGCTCCCAGGCTGCAGGACACTGCAGAGTTACACACTGGGAATGCAGGATTTGAAAAATAGAAAAGCTAAAACGTAAGGCATCAGTGGGACAGGATGCTCAGTGTCATTCAGCCACCTGATGTCATTAAAAATAATTACCCATTGGCAATGTCATTGGGGTTCCAGCCGTCGTGGGTGAAGATTGCATCCACGCCAATGTAGTACTCGGTGCCATCCACCTCCAGGAGGTTGTGCTCACCCAGAGCCACCCGGAAGGATGCTCCTGGGGGCCTGGAAAGGAATCACAGAGTAATTGATGCAAAATCTACTCCCCAGTGAGTGCTTTGCAGTGCAATTCCTTCACCACCTTGACCTTCCACCGGTGTCATCATTTCCAAAGCACCTTCCATCAGAGGGTTTTTAATAGACTGTAGCCAAATTTACTGTGAGTGGGTCTGGAGAAGGGCAGGGAAGCTGGTGGAGTAGCACAGGTCTGATGAGGAGCAGCTGAGGGGGCTGGGGGTGTTTAGTCTGGAAAAAAGGAGGTTCAGAGGGGACCTTCTTTCTCTCTACAACTACCTGAAAAGAGGGTTCTGGCAAGTTGGGAGTTGGTCTCTTCTTCCAGGTCTGTTCTTACAGAATGAGAGGAAATGGCAAATAGATACTGGGAAAAATTTCTTCACCAAAAGGGTGCTCAGGCATTGGAACAGGCTGCCCAGGGCAGTGGTGGAGAGGTTTTAAATCCCTGGAGGGATGTGTAGGTGTGGCATTTGGGGACAAGGTTTAAGGATGGGCTTGGCAGAGTTGGGTTAGTGACTGGACTCAATGATTTTAGTGGCCTTTTCTAACTTAAATTATGATTCTAAGTGGTTTTATAAATCAGGCACGTGCTGGCTGCAGTTGGCTGATGAAGAAACTGAAGGTGCAGCATCAACTACCACAGTGCTGAGCTTGAACAAGAAAGTTCATTTTGCATTTCTGCACCTTTCTGGAGCAGAGTGTGAAGGAGCAGCTGGTTACACTTCATTGTAAGTGCAGTCACTAAAGGCAGGAGCAATTGAAGGGGAGTGTTGGCTTGCTGGTGTCCCATGGCATTGCTGGGTGGGTACATGTCAGACACAGGGTACAGCACGGCCTGAGAGCAAGCAAACACCGCTTTTGTTCCATCTTTCCATCTCTGTGCAGGCCCCTCGGGATGCAAACCCATGAGGAACGCTCACACTCATGCAAATGAACCTCCTCTTATGCAAATCAGCAATCAGCTTGATTTCCACTCCCAGGAAGTCAGCAATTAATATGTAAAATCAAGGCTAAAGCAGAATTTTCCAGCTCCCCTGATTAAGTGAGCAGGGAGATGTCCAGCTGTGCAAGGCACGGCACCAGTGCTTCTGAGGAGGAAAAGGGTCTGGCTCCCATCTGCAGCAAGAACGAGGAGCAGAACAGGAGTTTTAACACTTTTATCCTACTCACACGCTGAGGCAGTGGGCTGCAGTCATGACCCATTTGCTGCTGACAAGGGTTCCACCACAAATGTGGCTGTAGTACCCCGGGTCATCGGGGTAGGAAATCTGAAGTGACACCTGGATCAAACAACAACATATTTTACACCCAAGCCATGCCATGCCTCTGCACAAACAGCGTGTGTGGCTTTGGACAGTGGAAACTCTTATTTTCTCACTGGTTTTTTTTTTTTTTTTTCAAATTTAAGGCTTTTTTTCAAATACAAGACACCAGCTTTACCTGCCACTTCCAGCTGTTTGGTTGGGCTTCGTGGCCTCCAATTACTCGCCCTGCCAGCAAATCTTTGTGAAGAGCATCCCTCAGAGGAGTCCCAGAGATTGCCCCTAACACAAAAAAGGAAGGAGAGCAGTTTGTTGTGTGGATTCCTAAAGAGGAACAGTCACCACAGCCAGCCAGGTCAGAAAGATGGAGTGGTTGATGTTTGCACATGGTGGCACTGTGGTCACTCTCCATCCTGGAGGCTTCTTTAAGCCTCCATGAGTGAAAAGGGCCATAAACAGGCTTTAAGATACAGAGCTCTGATATAAATTGAGTTGTTTCCCATGCTCCAACCCCACCCTGATGCACCAACCTACATCCTCTTTCTTTCGGGTTGCAGGTTTTTGCTCCCTCAGAGAACTCCCAAATCTTTCTCATGGAGATAATGCTCCCACAATAGAGGAAAACCCTTCCTCATTAGGTTTTGCCTTAGCACAGAAATAGTGGAGAAAAAAAAATTGATGTGCTCCAAACTTCACCACTTAGAGGCTGAGAGGTTCACCCTTCCCCAGCTCAAATAAATTGCTACTTACCCAGGCAGCCGAGGAGAACCAGAAGCTGAAACATTTTTGATGAAATGGTCACATTTGTTCCAAGAAAGTGTCTTTTTATACTAAAATATCTGCTAAGCAGCTGTGTCTAAATTCGGGATCAATACAGCTTATCTATACCCATAACTCATTAAACTGATCAAAAATGTTCTCTTGGGAAAAAACCCAACTGCTCAATGCAGAGCCCAAGGCTACACAAACACCTCCACACTGTATGGTTCCCACAGAGCCATGAGGCAGAAAAATTCTGAGAAAGTTGGAGTTCTCTCTGATCAAGCCAAAAACAAGGCTGGGCAGACCCAGGCTGGAGAGGCCAACGCTTCAGACCAGCAATTATGGGTACACATGTTGTATTATTCCCTTGTAAGAGATTTATTTGTCAGTCCAGCTTTGTGCTACTCCACGTGATGTGAACTGATCTTTGTCAAATAGATAAACAAAACCACAGCTTTTTTTATACCCCCATTAACTGCAGTCCCTTGTATTTTGTGCTGGTGGAACGTTATGATTTATATCCACGCAATGGTTAAAGGTGCAATCAAGGAGCATGGTAGATGCATAGGTTCTTCAGTTAAATCTAGATATAGATATAGACATAGATATAGATATATAGATACAGATATAGATACATATATAAATATACAAATATACAAATAAATATAAATATAAATGTAAATGTAAATGTAAATATAGACACAGCCCTGCTTTTTGTGTCCAGACAGGAAGAAAACAAGAAATGCCTGTAGCTGATGGAAACCCAGAGATTTGGGTCCATGGTCAGGGGAAATCTCCGTGGGACACACAGGTCATCAATGGGTGGGAAGTAAAGCTCACCTTGAACTGCAGTCAGAGAGCAGCTGTCAAGTAAAAAAAAGGGAGAGTTAAGCGAATGAGCTGGAGAAGACAGCAAGGGTCACCCACCCAGGTGTGCTAATGGGATCCACTCTCCATGGGATGCACGAGCCAGGACTTTTCCCATATAATCCCTACAGTCCTCTTTCACAAATCATTTTTATTTTAGTGGGAGCCATAAAAAGTTCAGTGTGATATTTCAGCACTGAGATCCTCTTTTATTCATTGAGCACATTTTCCCCCTTACATCACAGATCATTTTTAGCTTCCCGTTAGTTTCGGTAGGAGCTCAGAAAGTGGCCTCCTGCCCAAGCAGTCTCTTCCCTCACCTTCACTGCACTCATCATCCCAGTTAGGCCTGGCCAGCTCATCCATTTTCTACCACTAATTTATTTTTCCAAAGGCTTTATGTGTTCCCTACATACAACCACGTTTAAGAATGCAGTGTTTTACTCTCCTTTTGGACATCAGGCATTTATCTGGAGCAGTTGTTTGTCTGTAATCTGTCCTCCACAGCCATGCACATGCTCTCATCACTGTGGCTTTGATGCTGGGCTGTGTTGTAATGCCCAGAGGAGAAATAAATTACACTGGGGATGATGAATTACAGCTGTTTTCAGAATTCCTCCACTCCAGGCATTGTTTCAGTGCAGAGCTCTTGAGGGATGTCTGCGTTTCCCCCTGGGACCCACAAGGATCATCGCGTCCAACTCCAGCACCACAAAACCAACTCAAACGGCCCCTTTTTGTGTCCATATGGTAAAACTCCTTTATCTCTGAAACAGAAAGGTCTCATCCATGTTGCTTATGTCCTTATCTATTCTGGCTTTCCAAACCATGTGTAAAAGTTGCTATGAGGAGCATGGGCTGGTGCAAACCAGTGTTATGCCAGAGTGGTTAACAGTTTGCTGTCCAAGAAAAAGCAGGACATCTGAACTGGTGCACTGGCACTGTTCAGTTAATTGGACTTCTGGCACTGTTTCATTAATCAGTGATCTAGCACTCTTTAATTAGTATACAGCCTTTTGTCCTTGCTTACTCAGGATCAGAATTAAATATTTTGATGACAGAAGAATTTTCTGGGTGAGTAGAATATTTCAGGAGTGGTGGGAAGTGTAAGGGGTGGTAGCACATGGGATAGGATGGATGATGGGGAAAGATTCTGAGACTGTACAAGCAAATAAGGATATTTGGCTGGACTTGATGTGATCCAGTGTGAGTTACTGAGCACAGAAAGAAAGTTATCTTTCAGGAAGCCCTTAAAGCACAAACTGAATTCCAGACATACATATATAGATACTCGCTTTAATGGTAAAAATATTTATCAAATTTAAAGTTGGTCTCATGAAATACAGACACTTAATCCACATTTACTGATGTTTCATGTGGTGATGTTTGAAGGAAAGGGCAATGGACTGAATAACATCCCAGTTTAGCACACACTGGGACGTACACATCCATGAGAAATTCTGCCTGATAAATTTATAGGGCAGCTGAGGTGCAGGGAAGTTCTAATGCAGGCAGAAACTCTAGTCTGAGAGCAATTTTTTAAACAAGTTTGAAATACAGACTGTCGAAGGCACATGGAACACGAGAGCGTCTGACTCATTAAAGTTACAAGATCAAGGACTCTTTTAGTTCACAGGGGATAACAAGTAAAAGGGAAAGGGATAAACAAAACACAGGGACACAAATCTGGTAGACAAGGGATAAACAGGGTGGGGATGAAGTACAAAATCTCCAGACCAGAACTGATGGGCCACTAGGGAATTACAGACTGAGCCTTGGAGGGAGCTAACTGGGAAGGTGCTACTGATAAGAAGGGAAGAAGGTGAACTTGAGGATTTGGGGTATTCAAGGGGGATGTGCAGGACACGTGGTTGGGCTTGATGATCTTAGAGCTCTTTTCCAACCTTAATAGTTCCATGATTCTCTGACTGGGAGGTAAATAGGAGATCACACAGCAGGTTCCCACTGAGGGCACGCCAGGCTGGGGTCCAGCAGCTGGGCAGGAGAAATCCCAGGTCCTGGGGGTTGCTGGAGGTGTCAGGCCTTATATAATGTTCTTAACACAGACTGCTGCATGTGACAGAGTCACTGGTTTTATTTAAAACCTTTCTGCACCATCTGGGGAGGTGATGGATTCAGGACTGCTTTGGCACATGTTCTACTCAGAGAGTAAACCATAAGGCTCACTGAATGGAGGAATGAGTAACAACAACCAACACCCCACTTTTTTATCAGCAGCAGCATCTGGAAACTCCCAGTTTACTTTTGCTAAAGGTTTGACTTGAATTCTGGCCTTGGCATTCTGTTTTAAGTGTCACACGAACTTGGGTCACTGTCAAAATAGTTTGAATGCTTTCCTTCCAAGAAAGTAGCAGCCTAGAGGATCTTCCAGCACCTAAAGCGGCTACAGGAAAGCTGGAGGGGGACTTCTGATAAGGACATGGAGTGGTGGGACAAGGGGAAATGGCTTCAAACTGACAGAGGGCAGGTTTGGATCAGGTATTTAGGAGAAATTCTTCCCTGTGAGGGTGGTGAGGCAGCGGCACAGCTGCGCACCTGAGTTCCTACAGAAAGAATCTCGTAATACAAATGAATTTATATATTAAATATTAAATCTGTATATTAAATCTTTATATTAGGGCAACATATTATTGACAAACGAGATGGAATAGATGAATCGAAAGTTCTTCTCATTAAACCCCCTGTAAAAGCTTTCCAGCTTGTCTGAGCACAGAAGACACAAAAAGAAAACCATCTTCCCTGGTACAGGCAGTGATACAATTTTCAGGAATAACATTTTACAGCTGGGTGCTGTCAGTGTGACAATGTTTCCTCAGTGCAGTGTGAAGAATTTGGATGGTTAGACTCTTAATTAGCCAAAACACTGCTCATCAAACCAAGGTCAAAGGGCTCCTTTAAGCAGCAAAACTTGCTACCTGCTTTAATATGCTTAATGATTGATGATTAATTTTGAGCATTCATAAAGCTCCATTAAAATCATTAAGTGTTCATTTGCAGCTCCTAATGAAATGTTTTGTTGGGTCAGACCAAACTGCTCAGTTAGTTGCAATTTCACACTGCTATTTTGCAATATTGATTTGATTACATTGAAAAATCTAAAGAGAGGAGCAAAACATCAGTAATTCAAATTATTTAAGCACCACACAGAACTGAAAGAAAACTCTTGAGAAATAATGTCTTATTTATTTACTTCTAACAGCAGAGTAACTTGATCTTGCTCCAGATTCTGCAGAACCTTCAGTCCATAACTCAATCTCCCATTTCAGTATTTAAGTAACCATTGCACTAGAAAGCAGTTTACTGAAATCCACAGTTTTCATAACTCTTAAGAGTTATGGACGTAATTTTTCTGCAAGAAAATAAATCGTATGCTTTAGAAAAATTAGTCTGTGGAACATTATAAACACTCCTAACTCCACTGAAATGAAAGGAAAAGTTTAGTATTAATGACATCAGAATCTCACCCACTGTGCTTACTGGAAAAGTTCACTTTGACTTTAAGTAAAGAGGAAAAAGTACAAGATAAACAGCTTACATTCTGTCTCTGAGTCCTTACTCTACACGGAAAAAATAGTAAAAACATTCATATATAGTATTTTAATATGCTTATTAATTCAATTTCAGTGCTTTTCATTTAAAGTGAAAAAGAAAATGCTATTCACTGTGAAGAAAAAAGGTGGAAAAGCAAATCAGGAGCTTATGTGTAATTTGTAACAGGAAGGAATGTGCATGAAAAGATCTAAAGACTATTTTAACTATTTTTGTTTTTCAATTTCTACAAATAAACTGAGCTTTTTCCACATCTTTTCTGTCTGTAGTAACCATTACATAGTATTCCTGTAATGTTTTGAGATGATTTGGGCCCTCTTGCAAACAGGGACAAAACTCCTTTAATAACTTTTCTGCTGCTCTTACACCCTGTTGCCCCTCTTCATTCTATTTATCTCAATTACTGCAATATTAAATTCTCGGGCATTTCCCAGTTTCTCAAATAGTGACTAATATAAAGCAAAATGCAGCTTTTGTCTATAAATCCTGACTGCCACACGCATTTGGTTTTCTAATTATCCCATAAATCACACCATGCCCCAGACTGGAAATTCATCACCTGAAACTGCTACAACCTGCACACCTGCTCTGTAGCTGATGCCACCCTACTCTTGCAGCATGGAGGTTTTTAGAAGTGCTGCAGTTTTGTTTATTTTTAAAATGAAAAGATGTTAAAATAAGAATGGCTAGAAATTAATATTCTGTATCTAAGTGAGTTGTCAATATGTACATTTGTGCTTTTCCTGCACGTATATTCATGCACTCAAGACTGACAAATTTTTAGCTCAGTTATGTGCTCAGGGAATAACATCAAGGCACCTTTCTCTTATTTTCCCTCCTCTCTTCTTTCTGGCATCACTCGTGCTGGTGTAAGAAAAAAGGCACCCACTCTGCCGTACCTGTTTTTCTCAACATCAGAATTTCTGGAATAAAAAAGAAAACCAAAAAAACAACTTGTGGCCTCAAAGCGATGGATGTAGGAATATACACACAAAAACACATCTGAAAGAACAGAATTTCAGCCAGTTTCAGGAAGCTCAGCATAAAGAGCAGAAAAAGGCTGAGTGCCTCAGTGTGGATGTGGCTGAGTTTTCTCTGGTTGGTGTAGTTTAGCTTACTTTTACTGTGTCTGCAGTGCCACATGTTCCAGCCAAACCAACAAGAGCCCCTGAGAAGGCAGCAGCTGAAGAAAATCTGTACCTGGATGCACAGTGAAGATATTTTTGCCTGAGGATCAGGATTTCCCTTGCTGGGAAGTCGCAGGTTTGCTCTCATCCAGCAGGAAAACCAACACTAGCACACTGAACAGGGATGGCAGAGCCAGGGATGGCAGAGCCTGGCCTGAAACGAGTACAAGAAGGGCTGGAAGGAAGGACAGGGCTCTTGGACTCCCTGGGTACCCCCAAACCAGAAGGAGCTCCTTGGCCAGGCTAGGAGCAGTTGAATCCCTGCAGACAAACCCCACGTGTGAGGGCAGCAGCCCTGCCCTCCCAGCCCTGGGCACTCAGCTGTCTGTGCTCGGGGCCAGCTCTGACACAGTGGAGCTCAGACCTTGGATCACACTGCTGTGGAACTGCTCCATTGGAGGAAATGCTAAATGAGGAGGAAAAGCACCCGAAAAGCCTCATCTGGGGCTGTACCCCGGGACAGCTGCTCAGGTCCTTGCACATGGTCCTGCTTGAGCTTCATTGTTTAGGATGCAGTTCCCCATCCCTTCTTCCCCCACTCCCCATTTCATGGCCAGCACTTTAAATCAGCACTTTCACTGCTGTGTTTGGACCTCTTGGAAAATGAGCTCCTTGCTGTTAAACTTGATGGTAAGTGCTTGCTGGCAAAGAAGATGGGAACCTTTGCAGTATCTTATCTGTTGATGTCACAGCAGTGGGATTACCTGTTATTGTGTGGGGCTGATGGATTTTCTCCATGTAGGCCCTTGGGATATTCCCAAACATGACAAACTTTGAGCTTTCAGATCACTGGGATGAACCTTCCAACCAGGCAAAGAGGCAAACGTGACTGTTAACTAGAGTAGCAAAGGTAAGATGAAAGGCATTCTGATACATCCTTTCTCCACGTTTGCCATGGAGAAATAAAACCCCAGGACTTTGTACAAAGAGGGATATTTGTGCTGATGAACTAATGAAGTACTCAGGGGAGCTGCTACACTGACCAACTCCGTGCTCTGCATCTTCAACATCACCAATCCCAAGCCGAAAGGTTTAATCCAGAGGTTTAGCTGGCTCGAAGGGAACTTTTCCACACATATCTTCAGATCCAGATCTCTTTCTACACCAAGAACTAAACTTTACCAGAGCCAAGGGCTTGGCATTTCTTTTTGCTGCCTATGTTGTGAAACTGTTTGCACAATTCCTGGTGTGGTTTTGCCCCATGTCAGCCACCCCAGTCCCAGACAGTACTTGGTCACATCTTAGTGCATAATATGGGTCAGGAATGATTCCAGTGCACAACTGGGTTGCACACACTCTTGTTTAGAGATAAAAGAGTTTAACCACAGGGATGTGAGATGTGTCTTGCCAGCTGAACTCAGAAATAAATAATGTGTGACACCCATTTGGTTACTAATAGAGTCAGAATGATTTTTTTCATCAGCTGAAACCCTGTTCAGATTCCTCCTTTGTAAGCCTGATGCTGATGCAAAGTTTTTCAATTACTCTTTTCACCCTCAAGAGTGTGATGAGCAAAATCACCTTTTAAAAAAAGTCTGGATGCTGCAAAGCAGTTGAGCAACTGAGCTCTCTACTCATGGCCATGGTTCTGACCCATGGTAAACAACATAATTCAACCTGAGACCAGAAGACAGTAAACCAGTATCCTAATGAGGATTTCCAATGGCAAAATTTAACAGCAGTTTTTGAACTACTGTGTCCAAGTTCCTCAAATCTGCAGTGGTTCTCCAGCCTCCTCTGTTCTTTAATAGTAGCAAATAGCTATTAGGAACTCTGCCCTTGAAATATTTTTAGATGGGTTTTGGTATTTTTGGGTAAGATGTTCAGCCGTGGCAGGCCCAGATTGGAATCTCCTTCCTGCCCTGATAAATCCAAGGCAAAGGACTGCAGGAGAACTGAATTGTGCAGCTCCAGGGTAGGATGCTGAACACTTCGGGTCTGGGGTAACAGAGCTGACAGCTTTGCACTGAACACGTGCTGATGCAGAAAGGTGGGAATGGAAAGGAAAGAGAAGATTGCTTTGACACCTGGAACAAGAACTCAAAATGCCTGTTTTGGTGCTAAAGGCCATGCCAAGGTCCTCGAGCACAAAGCACAGGGTACTGCCAGTACTGCCAGCTTCTAAAAGGTTCCTGCTGTTCTTGAATGGCTCACGGTGACTGAAGCAAAGAGAACATTGTGAGCTTTAAAGGAGTTGAGGACACGGTGGCACATTGTTCTCTCCCTGGAGAATAACAGGATAGCTCCTTAGAAGTGGTGAATCAAATTAGTCCTTTTCAAAGTGTAAGAACTCGGTTCAAGCACTGGAAAAGGACCACACAAATGAGTTCTGTACTTTGCAGTTAAATGAAAATGCACAGGAAAACCTCAGGATAGCAGCCAACCTTCCTTATAGACAACCCTACGTGTACAAGTCTTGGATTTGATAGAGACAAAGCTTGGGAACGTGGTCTTATCCCAAACAATGGAAGGAGTGGTTAAGTTCACCAGAGCAGAAAAATCACTTCCAGAAGTTATAAACAATCTGTCAGAGAAGTTGTGGTCCTGTGCCACATGAAGAGCCAAAGCCCCAGAGGATCTGGACAAATCTGAATCATACTGTTCGTAGCTCTCTGTCCTTTCATGCTTTCCCAAATTAATTGATTAGATTGCCCATGTGCCTATGTGGAAAAAGCAGAGGCTGACCAATCTTCTCAATGTGAAGTTTCCATATTTACCTGTATAAAGCACCATGGAATAGAAAAGTTGTTTTACAAAAAAGAGAATTTTGAAGTATTTGCAGTAAGCATAGGTCTGCATATAAATTTATAAACAATAAGTGCTTGGTTTTCTTTCAGATAGATGTCTAACTTTTTACAATATATTGACGAATGTACAGGTTTTCTCATACATATGCCATCCTTCATATGCCATTTATAGCTTCACAGTTCTTACAGTTTTACAGATCATGTGTTTGCCAGTTCTGATGCACGGATTAATGCAAAACCAACCACTTCAAAAAGAGACAAATCAGGCACCAAGCACATAAATTCTGCCAAGGAAGAAGTCAGCCTCGGAGGAAAATGAGTTTGTTTACTTTTCCCCAAGTACCACAACTCTTGCATTGAATCATGACAGCTTAAGTGCCTTGTTTCTGATTATATGCTTAGACAAGGAGTGCTTCTGCAATTAATGAAGTTCTTCTGTCAGGCACTAAATAAATTTAAACTCTGTCAATGGCATGTGTTGCTGGAAAGCTGCCAATTCAAATCTCTCCCTGGGACACGAATGCCTGCATTTCTCTGAACTTCTCCCTTAAGTCTCCAAGCTGATGCTCCCACTCTCACCCCGAAATCACGGCAAAGCCCCGAGCTCTGCTAATGGCACAAAGCTCCCTTTGTTGAGCAAGAGAATCCATGGGTCGCGCCAGGTGTTAACTGAGCTGCTTAACACCGCTCACAAAGAGACACCTGCGCCACGGTGATGATGACAAATAAAACCAAGAGCAGTGCTGATAAAGAACAGCATTTCCTTTAACAGCCGCGCTCCGGAAGGAGCAATCCCTCGGAGCAGCTGGGGAGGATAATTTATCTGTCAGAGGAGCGCGGAGTATCAGGGCAGTGACTCGTGGCTCTCCGGTTCCAGGCACTCACAGAGCTCAGGAGTGATGCTCAGCTGTGCCAGGGGGAATGTTACAGGCACGGCCGAGCTGCTCCAACAGCTTGTTGCTGCAAAAAGAAGTGGCTTGTTATCACTCTGCTCGTGGCAACAGATCCCTCACTCGCCTGGAGCTCTGGAACCTTTCCTCTCACGGGAAGAAAAGATTTGATTCACTCACAACCCAGGGAAAATGTATTCCTGCTTTTGCTGGTTGTTTCCCTGGTGTTTCAGAAAGCGGAGTCAGGTGCAGAATTAAAGAGGCAGGTGAGACCATGTGGCAGGAATTAAGGCTGGAGGAGGAGCAGGAACTTTCCATTTCAGCACAGCAAGTTCTTGAGGGGCTTTTTTAGGTGGACATCAATGCTCAGAAGTAAAAAAATTGCACATCTAAATAATGAACATTTTATTGTGCTCTTCACCCAGTGCTGCAGGCACAGTCCCGTGCAGGATGGAAGATCTGTGCCATCCACTATCACACATCCCAGGCCTAGAGAAACCCACCCTGAGACAAAAACATCCCTGCAGTCACTAAAGATGGGAACAGATTCCAGTTACGAACAATCTGGATTACAAACTGAGCCTTACAGTCACACAAACTGCCCAGAGGTGTTGCTCTGAAAATACCAAATCCACAAAAATTCTCTTGCACGCCTTACCAGCAGCAGAGTCCTTTGAAGTAGTTATAGCCAGATTCTAAAATTTATTTTTTCTTCAACATTCCAAAGAATTTTTTAAACATTTTAAATTTTTTTCTTGTTTTATTAAGGTTACTACTTCTCAGCAATTTTAATATTTCCAGGGCTGAAAAGTTGCCTAAAAATTATAAAGCATTAAAGTACATTTTACTCTGCCTTACAATAACTCAGATGATATCAGATCTGGAAAAATCTAAACATTGACTTAAATCATGCAGACTTAATTTTGTTTTGTTTTATGTCTGTAATTAATCAGATACAGCAATACTGTTTATCTCTTGGGAAAAGGGTAAGGTTTTTAAAAGAAATAATGGCAGAGTCACAGAGCCAAGAGGAATTCAGATGCTGCTGACATCTCCAGCTCCTAGAAGTAGAAAGCTCTTCCAAAACTGTCAGATCTATTAATTCTCCATGTCACACTACAGACACTCCTGTGAAATCCTGCATTTTACCCAGAAGGGGAAAATTTTGTGGGTGAAATTAAGAAAACAGAGTTTTCATATTTTCATGAGTTGTTTTTTAAAAACCTGGAGGGGAAATCTGAATAAAATCAAAAATTTTAAGCTTATTTAATATTATATACCTATGATTCTTCTACAACATTCTGGTAAAGGTTTATTGCCTGTTCATATTTCTGTTTCCTGAACATGAGATCTCTCCTCATCTAGAAGACAAAAACTGGCGAAAATAAAAGGAGATGCACAAATAAAAAGCCCTACACATGAACTGGCATTAAACAATATTCCAAATTTGCTTACTTTAAATACTATCAGAATAGATAACAAAAGAACTAATATTACCATCCCCAAAGCATCTGGGACATTTCCACTTTTTAGGAGGAGAGAGTTCCAAACCCATCATTAAGTGTCACTCTGTAGTGGATGGATGGAGTGGCAATCACCAACAAAACACAAATGTTTCTTCTATTTTCAGACACACGCATTGAGTGAATTTTCTTTCTGTCCTACAGAGACAGTATTTAGGGGACACAGATCTCTCATTTTCATAATTTCATTTCTTTACTCTTTTTCTCTGACTTTCTCTGGAAAAAAATTCAGTGATGCCAACCTATTTCATGCAGCAATTTCCTGCTTAGTGCTTTTATGTAAAAACAGTTGTGCTGGTGTGTAGACTGGAGAAACAGTTATTGCATCTTCACAATCAATCACCCAAATTAAAATAAGCCAACTTCATTATTGTCTGAGAAAATAAGAAGCAATTAAAAATGAAGTATTTAGATAACAATTGTAGTAAGTATCAAGAGCCTCTTACTTTCCTTCTACGGAGTTCTATCATAAAAGAAACAGAGCAGATCAATTTTTTTCCCCAAACAATTTCAATCTAGTTTTATAATTAAATCAAAGATAGATTTCCCCATTAGCACAACTATTGCAGTATCTGAGTAATTATGAATAATCAGCCAAGGGTATTCTTTACTGATTTTTCTTGTGCATCATTAATTATCTGAAGTGACAGGCCTAACATAATTTCTACCATGAATAAACAAGCAGAGGAAACACAGAGGAAGTCAAGTACAAATAACAAGGAGATGGCCTCTCTTTGAAAATCAGAGAAATCCTGCAAAATGTTAATGGCTGTTCTATTTAAATGAAGCTGCAAGACATTAAAGCTTGTGATATGTTGCATATCATTAATTCTCAGTAAAAGTGTAGATGGAATTCATACTTAATTCAATGCAATTTTCTGCCAGTTAATGGCCCTGAGAATCAAACACTCACAAATGTAAATGGGAGTTTCTCCAAACCAATACTTTATGGGCTTTAAGAACTGGCTTTTACTGTGAGTAGAAAACCATACCTGAGCAATTTTCCTTTTTGTTGAGTGTGACCTGATTTCTATATTTGTAATATGATGCTCTCTTCTGATTATTTACTGTATTACATAGGACTTTAAATTATTTTTCAATTTGATACATTTTATTTAATGGATAAATAAGCACAAAAATTGCTAACGTGGCTGGATTTCCTTTTTATGTTCATGTTCCTTTTTGGTTGTTATTCCATTTCAATGTCAGAAATATGATTTAAAAACCACCATGATAATTCCATGGTTTTGAAAAATTAAGCAGTATTTTCTCTATTTTTGAGGATGTGACACCAAAAGAACTATTTCTCTCACTTTGTGTAGTGAGATGCTGATTGAGATTTTAAAAAATACTTTCTTTACTATCTGTTGGAGTAGAGGTTAAATCATCTTTATAGCTTTCAGCAGCTTGTACACAGTCCTGGTGCTGATGGTGCTGGACATTAATTAGTGCTGCCAAATTCTGCTGGGAAGAAATTGGTCCTGGCTGCTTCGAAGGGTCAGGGTTCTGTGTCCTCTGCTGTGTTCCAAAAACCTGCAGCAACGATGAAGAGGGCAAGAAAATGAAGTAACAAGCACAACAATTTCTGAAAGTTTTTCAGAGCAGTTTCATTTGTGTCTGTGTGTCNCCATTTTCTGGTGCAAAGCAGAGGACTGAGGTCAATGACTGGCTGGAAAGCAGCTCTGCAGAAGAGGATCTGGGAGTCCTGGTGAACAACAAATTGGACATGAGTCAGTGAGCTCCCGTAGCAAATAAAGCCAATCATGTG
>VWZT01007818.1:466182-489801 GCA_013397055.1 Pachycephala philippinensis | reverse complement strand
GGGCCGGTGCCAGCGGGTGCCCGTCCCGGCGGCTGCTGCGGGCTCGGGGCCGCGACCTGGCGGGGCTTGGGTGCTGAATAGCCCGGGGGAGCCTGTAGGGTTGCTCTCGGGGAACTTGAAGTAGTTTAAGAGTAGAACAGCCCTTCTTCCCTCCCTGCTCCCCTCCTTTTCTCCCTGCTCCCCTCTCCGTTCCCCTTCTCTTTCTGCTCCCCTCCATCTCTCACTGTTCCCTCTCTCTGCTCTTTCTCTCTCCCTGTTCTTCTCTCTACGTATTCCCCTTCTTCCCTCTCTGCTCCCCTCCTTCTTCCACCACTCCCTTCTCTATGGATCTTCACAGCATCTTGTTAGGGGGTTCATTCCCGCTCCAGCGGTGTTTTTCTCCGTGGCTGCCTGTCCCAGATGTAGATGGAAGTTTGTTGTAACCCCTCTCTTTTGCAGATTGTCTGCACGTACAGTGGTGTAAATGCATATCTAGAAGTTTAAGGATGAGCAGAGGTGTTGCTGATAACAGCTGTTCCATGAATTATCGTTTCTTTTACTGAGTATTTACCCTCCCTGGAATAAGAATGGGAGCTTTGCTGCCACGTGCTGCTTACCACTTCGTCTGCATATTCTGTGTTTCTCAGCATCAGTATAAAGCTGCCTGTTTGCTTTTGATGCAGTTCAGGGTTGTGGTGAAAGTTAATCCTTCTACTCCAGCTGTGGTTACAGTGCTCAGTCTTGACTGTTTAATAATAAAGCATGATTTTTATTCTTATTTTTGCTTTAGAAGCTTTTGCTGAAGTAACTATGCTATTAAATATATTTTATAAATTTTATAGACAGTTCTGCCAGCAAAAGCCCCAATGCCAATACAATTTTATCTATTAAAAAAAAAAGTAAAAGTACATATCTAGCATTTTGGTAACACCAGACCAAATATAAGATGTAGCAATGAACTTTCTTTAGATGATGCATGGGTTGTAATTTTGTGCTTAAATTGTGAGGTGGCCCTCAGGAGTCAAATATATCCGAGGTTAAGGGCTACTGAGTTAACAAAAAGTGAAGTTAAGAGCAAACTGCTGGTAGGTTTGCAGTGATTCCTTAACCCCATCTTGCTTTGTCAGTTTACCTTGAAGTGGGTGGACTCTCTTGTAATCCGTGAACTTTTGGTGGGGTTTTTCCTGGTATGAATGTGTTTTAATGAGTATTCTCTATATTTATGACATCTCTTCTATGACAACTTTTGTTGAAATGAAATTGAGATGTCCCAAGTCTTATTTCTTAGGAATCTTTTGTAAGTGGTGGTAGTTTTCTTGACCAGAACTTGTGGGCAGGCGTGTGTTTGTAGTGCCCTCGTGTAAGTGTTCCTGTTCCAATGGGCTGGAAGTGTGGGAACCCAGCTGTCATTTGTGGTCATGGAAAAATGGCTCTGATGCAAGTGGGGCCTCTCACTGTGCTCAGCTTGTTAGAAACATGGAAGAAAATCCTGAAGCAGCACATTGAAAACCTAGCCTTTCTCCAAAACATTCAGTATTTAATAATTCCAGGCTGTGAACTCTGAATCACAACATTTGTGTCTGATACGGAGTTCAAATTGTGTCTGAATCACAACATTTGTGTCTGATGTGGGGTTCAAAACCTGCTTTTTACAGCTTGGTTTGGACATGTTGTTCACAGTTTTATAAAAGTAGGGTCCTAGTTACGGACTGCTGCTTGAGGGCGGTCATTTGGTGCCTTATCTCTGGCTCAACTCAAAAGTAAATATTGAATCAAGTGTAAAGATTAACACTTTCACTTACGTAACTGGAGATCAATGTAGAATAACGATAAAATGTGTGTTCTGCAGGTTCAAGAAAACTCCCCAGCCCAACAAGGAGGACTGGAACCTTTCTTTGATTTCATCATTGCCATAGGACACACGAGGCTTGTAAGTCTCAAATGATTTCAGTGTTGTTTTTTTCCACCCTACATGAAATGTGGGCGTTGTAGTGATGATGAAAGGTAAAACCCCAAAGTGTCACAAGTAGAGAAACTTTTCACATTGGACATTAAAAGTAAAGTAAAACTTGCAGGTGTTCAAAGTCTCTTCTCTGGCTGGATCCAAATTTGAGGAAAGGGTTTTGTTTATGCCTTACTCACCTTAACTTCTTAGCAGGTTAACACAATGTTTATGTTATTGCTCATTCGTACGTATTTTCTACCACAAGGTGAATACTGAACTGGTGAGTCAGTAGTCAGAGCTCAACATTTGTTTAAACAAACTTGTTCCAACATTTGATAAAACATGAAAAAGAACCACAGCCTGTCTACTTATACTTTTGAGACCAAGAACACAGTTCCTGTGCGTTATGAGAAAAGAGTTGAGTTTTGGTTTGATGGGGTTTTAGTTGGGGTTTTGTTAGTTTATTTAAAAGGCTCAGAGCTCTGCCTGTTATGCTCCACCCTAACCACATACAAGGTGAATTCATTAAGTTTGCCTTGGTTTTATGAGATGTCTTTTTGGAAGTGATCACTATAAGGGCAGATTTTGGGGGAAGATCATTTAATCTTCTAACATGACAGAAATGAAGACATTATTTCAGTCAGTTTGCAGTGACGTTGAAGGGCTATTGAAGAGGGATGGGGCTCAGAGACATGAAGTGAAATGTTGCTGCTCATTGTTAGACTACACAGATATTTGATATCTAATACCGCTGGTATTATTTAATAGCAGTAGTGGAGGACAGGAATGCCAGTGATGAAATGGAATAATAGGAAGTTTTATGTAAAGGGACGTGTGTTGACAGTACTGACTGCTTTCTAGTAAAAGAAAATTGAACTCCTGGGATTGTTTGTTAACCACAGAGCCTAAACTTTGATGGTTTTGGTTCTTTGTATTCCAGTTCTGCCACAGATGTGACATGTTACAAGTGCAATTGGAAATAATGCTAATCTTGTATCTCTGCCCTACAGAACAAGGAAAACAATATGTTGAAAGACCTGCTGAAGGCAAACGCTGAGAAAGCAGTGAAGCTGGAGGTGTATAACATCAAAACAATGAAAATACGAGAGGTGGAGGTGATCCCCAGTAACATGTGGGGAGGACAAGGCCTCCTTGGAGCCAGCGTGAGGTTCTGCAGCTTCCAGGGAGCCAACGAACACGTCTGGCATGTTCTGGTGAGGAGGAATTCTTGGGTGGCTCATTATTGTTTGTGTAACCTTATTTTACAGTGTGATGGTTAGCAGTAACTGTTATGTAAAGTAGAGTGCTGCAGTCACACAGAGGAAGGGAACACAGTGGGTTTGTCTGAAGGTTTGTCTGAGCTATTTGAGTAGGGACAAGGAGTGGGTGGTGTCAGTGCTGGCAGTGACAGTGACAAAAATAACTCCATCCCAACTGGACCAAACAGTGTAGGTGGGAAGGGTTTTTTCGTTTTATGTTGAAGAATCAATGGCAAAAGCAGAAAGATTCTGGCCTGATTGGTGTCTCTGTGTTGGCTAAACTTCATTAATTTAATATTAATGTTACAAAAAGCACCACAAAAGAGCTGAAAGAGTAGGAAAGAATGTTTACGTTTCTGGTTGTTTAAGTAAATGCAATTTCTCAACGTCTTCAGAGGACGTTATTTTAAATTGGTAGCATCCTCATCTTTCTTACTCAGCATGTTTTACAGGATGTCACACATCGATGTAGACTATTCAAGAACTTTTTTATCCCATTAACAAAATGTTCTTTCCTTCTTTGCTCTGGGAGTTAGCTTTCCTTTTGGATCTTGGTGGTTTATCCTGCTGTGGGTGCAGATGACTCGTGTCATTCTTTCACAGGACGTTGAGCCTTCGTCTCCTGCGGCTCTGGCTGGTCTCCAGCCATACACTGACTACGTTGTTGGGTCTGATCAGATTCTCCAGGAGGTAGGGTGCATGCTCCTTCCAGTGGGGAGTGATTGTCTTTGTGCCTTCCAAGTGTATGTTGTAGGATTTGGGTTTTTTATAAATCTAATCAAATGTATAGGGATGGTGTTGGGGGTTTTGGAAGGTTGATTTTATGACAGAAGCTTTATTGTTAAGGTAAACATTATCTTTCTTTTCAGTGTGACAATAAAAAGAAGTTGCCACTAAAGATCAAACTACATTGGTGATTTTTCTGTCTCTGGTTTTTTAGTATCTCACATTGAGTAAATAACTATTTAAAATGTTGACTTGCACATTCGGATTAATTAACTTACTACTTTCTTTTTTTTTTTTAATTTATTTAGTCAGAGGATTTCTTTTCCCTGATTGAATCCCATGAGGGGAAGCCGCTGAAGCTGATGGTTTATAACACTGAAGCAGATTCCATCCGAGAGGTAGTTGTGACTCCCAATGGAGCTTGGGGTGGAGAAGGAAGGTACTGATCTCTGTTGATGACAGGTTATACACTTGCTGTAAATGAGCTCCTGTTAGGAGTACTACTACTACCAATTATTGGTGTTTCCAAGTTAAACCTTGTTTCCTCACGCTTATCACACAAAACTCTTAATCTTTCCATAAAACAGCTTAGAACTAGGAATTGGGCACATTCTGGATCTAATCCTGTTTGAGTTGAATCAAATGGCAAAACCCCTGTGTTGAGTTCCCCATTAGCAGATTCATTATCGGCATTCTCGTAGTCAAAACATTCAGCTAAAGCAAGAACAAAATCCACATCAGGTCAGATTAAATATTTTGTAATGATACAAAAAAATGCACTGGAAGCTAAGCCGTGCATGTCTAAAAGTTGATTGCAGAGTGTTCTTGAGTGCTCTAAGTGGAAATTCTTGCAGGTAGGTATTTCCTGCTATAGATAAAAGACACAAACTTCTTGTTTAAAAGAGTCAAAATTTAAAATATTAGCTTTGATAAAAGCACCTATTTATGTCTTGATTTACTTCTCTTGTACAGTCTAGGATGTGGTATTGGGTATGGCTATTTGCACAGAATTCCAACACAGTCCTTGACATCAAAGAAGAAGCCAGAGAGCAAATCACCTTCACCGTCGCCAGAAGCTGGAACTCCTGTGCCATCCACTAATGGTTACACAGAGGTAGGAAAGAAATAAATTCCAATCTCTGCCATGTTCTCTGGAGTTTCAAAATTTTCTGCTTTTTGGGACAGTGGTAATAGTGTATTTTAATACTGCATTCAATTTTGCTTGAATGAAATGGAGTTGGGTAAAGGGAAAATGAGACCTGATGGTGTTGAGCAGGTGCCAGATCACCAGTGGTGGCTGATACAAGTTTTTGCCAGATATTCTCTCCCTGTGTTTCAGTCTTGCATCCTACAGCTGTGCCAGTCAATGAGGATCATGCTAGAACACCTACCTCACTAGGAGAAAGATACACCTCTGAGAACCAAGTTCTAGGAACAGACTGGCTTTAAAAGGCTGAACTGGAACATGTCCTAATTGGTATTTGACTTTCAGCATCACAGCTTCTCTCTGAACTGGTTTATATGGAGACAGGCAGGATGCTTTCATGGGAAGGTTGGCTTCAGGTGAAACTTCTGATGTAAAAAGATGTTTTTCCTTCTTACCGTCTTATTCCAGACTCCATTATTGGCACCTACCTCTCAGAATGACAGCTCTGAAACAGTTATGAACTTGGATCATTCCACAGAGCAAGAAATAAGTGGTTATTCACCAGAAAGCTCCCTTACTCCTCCTCCCCCTCTCCAGAGAGTTATGGATCCAGGTACGTTTTCTTAGGTGCTTTTTTAACCAATTCTGTAGAGGACATCTAAATAAACTAATATGGTCTTAAACAAGCTGGAGATTCAAATTCAGAACCGTGAGCATTAGTGGTAGTTTTCCTTGAGGTTTTTGACTTCCCTGGATTTCAGAGCTGTAGAATTTGTGTACCACATAAGCTAAATTTATTTACATTTAGTGGGAAGGAGACTTCACTGACTTCAGTCTGGATGTAACGTGTCCTTTTGAATCTAGAATTTTGTGTTGTATCTAACTGATATTTGCTTTCTCCTTCAGGATTTCTAGATATGTCTGGAATTTCAGTTTCTGAGTTCACAAGCTTAACAGAAGTGTCCAGCCTGTCCCCCTCTGCCTCCTTCAATGTGCCAGCAGCAGGTGCTTCTGTAAGCCCTGAAACATTAATGTCAAATAGTGAAGCCTCTGCTTATTTTGGTAAGTGCACTCAAGATTTCCTTTAGACCTCTGACCTTATTTCTGGAATGGCACCAACTCATGCTCGCTTAACATCATCACGCTTTTTGGAAATAGGCAAATTTTAATAAAAATCGGAAAGAATGGCAAAAATGAGATGGAAAAAGTAGCAGAAATCAGGTTTGGAAATGGAAAAATCCAATGTGCTTTCCCTTAAGTTTATAGAATGTGGGTCTCTGTCTTTAAATGAAAGTGCTGATTGACCCAGCTTAAACTGACCCTAAAAGCAGGTATTTCTAAAATCAGTGCAAATTCACAGTTGTAAAATGAAAATGAATTGCAGTCATCTCAATAGTGCCTTTTTGTGGTGGGCTGACCCTGGCTGGACACCAGATGCTCTGCAAGTCACTCTGTCACTCCCCTCCTCAGCTGGGCAGGGAAGGGGAAATCCAACAAAGGCTCATGGGCTGAGATAAGGGCAGGGAGCGATCCCTCACCAGTGACTGTCACAGGCAGAACAAAGTCAACTTGGGGAAATTTAATTTATTACCACTCAGACTAGAGCAGGATAATGAGAAATGACCTGAAACCTTAAAAACACCTTCTGCTCCACCCCTCCCTTCTTCCCAGGCTCAACTTTACTCACAAATGTTCCATTTCCTCCTGCCAGAGGCACAGGGGTACTGGAAATGGGGGCTGCTGTCAGTTCATCCCACATCTCTGCTGCTCCTTCCTCCTCAGGAGGGGGACTCCTCACACTTCCCCCTGCTCCAGCACGGGCTCCCCCATGGGCTGCAGGGGAATCTGCTCTGATGCCTGGGGTACTTCGTGCCCCTCTTTCTGCACTGACCTCGGGCTATGCAGAGTTGTTCCTCTTGCATATCCTCATCCCTCCCTCTGGCTGCTGTTTTGCAGTGGGATGTTTTCCCCCTTTCTTAAATACATTATCCCAGAGGTGCTGCCACAGACACTGATGGGCTCAGCCATGGAGCTCCCTAGCCTTGGCTCCATTGGACACATGGGAAGCTGCTGACTGCTCCTCACTGAAGCCACCCCTGGAGCCCCCCACTACCAAAACCTGGCCATGCAAACCCAATACACTCCTCAGTTTAAAAGTAAAAAATACCTTCACATGCTGTACACCTTTCCCTTCTAAAAGGTGGGGTGACTGTGAAGTTGCAACACAAAATAACAAAAAGTGTAAGAACACAGCAGAGCAAATGGTTTGTGTTCTTTTAAAAACCCGTGTGCACCATCAGATTTTCTGGGTTGGGGGAGAACTGAGTGAACAGCCCAGGTATGTGACAGTTGTGAATCTGTTTATGCCCTGGATGAAGAGTCTCAGTCATGCTGATTTTTCTAGATGTAGGGTAACCGGAAGCACTGTCGGTCAGCCTGATTTTTTTTTTTTTTAACAAACTTATCTCCATTTCCCAGAAAATGCCTCAACTTTGGACATTGAAGGTGTAACCCCGTATCCTGAAGGATCAGGCAAGCAGCCCACACTGGATGACCTCCTGCCTTCAATTTCATCTTTACCTTCTCTTGATCTTCCTCACGACATTTCTTCAAAAGCAACACTAGGAACTGACGCTGATAACCAGGAACCCAAGCTGCTTGTGAACAGCACTGAGAGCTCATTAACCACTGCTCCAGAGACACCAGAGGAAGAAGCAGCAAGTGAGCAGAAAGGAGAAGCAGCTGCACAAGATCCCGAGTGAAATGGACCCTACTGTTTACAGACTGCTGAATGCTGCAGTGCTACAGCTTGGAATATTTTTCTGATCTTGAAAGATTTACAGTTACTCTATTTTGTTAGTGTAGACAATACTAGAAAAGAAATCACATGAAGTACATATCCTGTTGTCTTTTCCAATCACTGTTTAATGGATTGATCTATGTTCAGAATTTTGAATGCTGTCCAAAGTCACCAGATCAATGGAGAAATTGATGCAGAAACAAGTTGGACGCTGGCAGAACGTCAAGTTCTGGAATTCACATTTGCCTACAAGTGCTCCTGAATGTATTTATGAAGGCACTGTGCCTGAACAGTGACACTTAGTGATGATTTTTATCAGTGTGTTTGATGGCATTAAAAAAATATATTTATAGTTTTGATTTGTTAGAAAGCTTTCCTAATGGTACACCCTGGTTAGACTGTTCTTGTGACTTGCAAGGCATTTCTTAACACTAAGATACTTTTATTCCTACTTACTACACTGCAGACTGTTATTTTTCTTGGTTGACATCCCTTTTCTGTAACAGTTATTCGTGTACCTTCTCCACACCTATTTGAGCAAGAAAGAAGTACCATAGGGTTGGAAGTTGCAGCCCCAAATGGGACAAAGCCATGGTGGTGGGTCCTGTCATTCACTTCTGCTCTTGAGTGGACGAGGTGGTGGCCTTGCAGTTAAATAAACAATGATGGGGAAGGGAATGATGATGGGTACTTGAAACAAACTGAAGATGATTTTAAAGTAGGGGTGATGAACCTTCTTGGTGAAGGTTGAATGTCTCCGCTTCTGTAGTGACTGAGAAATAGCTTTCCTTTGCTTGTGCTTTTCTATTTACTCATTACTATTTTTATACAAATCATTGTAAGTTTAAGACATGGGGGGCTGTTGTGCAGCACCAGAAATTGGTTTTTGTAGCTTTTTTTGTTTGCACTTGTCTCCAAATCGCTTCTGAATGTAACAGCAAACATGACATAAAGAATGGAAGACGGGTGGTTTTATAACCCTGAGGGCAGTGATTTATCATGGAACTTCAAAGCTGCTGATAGGGAATAATTCAGCTACTGTGGTGAAAATCCTATAATAGAGTGGGGTACAAGGCTAGTGTGTGTTTAGGCTATAAACTAAAGTACACTTACTTAGCACAGTATTGCCTGATTTCCTTTTCCCTGCCCTGGCTCCTGCTCTGTTTCTGCACTGTGCAGATGAGTAAGTGACAGCTGCCTGGGCTGAAATCTGGTACTGATGCAGAGGTAACCACAGATTTACCTATGACAGCTCAGCTTCAGCCAAAGGGTGCAGGCAAAGTCACAGCACACAAGGGCATCAGATGAGTCCACCCTGACAAAAAATCTGTCCTTGATCTGTTCTTAGTCTGAAATACTGCAAGTATAGTAGTTCTGAACAGGATTATCAAAGTACCTGTTGCTTTAAAGAATGTATTAAGCTCTAACTAAAGGCAGTAGAATTGACTGGATTCTAGTCTGCTCAAGGGTCTGTTAATTGTGAGCCAATTTTATTTCCTATCTTGCTAAAATAAAGTTCCTGTTTTGTTCCCCCAGCTGACTGTTACAAGGGTGAACAGCCAAACACTAAAAACAAATGTAATTTAAACTATTCCTAGGTTTGTTTGATCTTGGAGCCTGATGCCTGCAGACACCTAGGTGGTGTTTTATTCATGTTGTTTATTTAGGACTTTCTAGTCTTACACCTTTCTCAAAAATGGCTGTGAGAGGGTAATAGCTCAGTTAAGTGACTCTGTACCATAAACACCCTTTAGAAATCTAAGAGCAGGAAATGTCAAAACTCATGCTAGATTTCAAATGTCACCATAATAAATGGCTTAAACTTACTTCAGTCTGTGTCCAGCCTCTGTGTGTTACATTAACTGGCTCTGGGAAGGGGTTTGGAAAACCAAGGAGTTAAACCTTGAGCAGGAGCACGTTGTGTTCTCCAAACCTGAAACCTGATCATTCAAATGCTAAATGAGGTGAAGAGTTGGACCTCCTGGTCAAATTTCTTTTCTCTTGCCAATTTGGATACTCCCTCACAGCTGCAGCCCAGAAAGTAGAAAGTACTCCTGTTTGTGGGTGCAAAGTGAGAAAATTTTGGAATTTTAGTTTCAAAATAAAACCTAAGAAGAATGGGGGAAGCACCTGAGGGTGGCTGGATTCAGAGCCAAAACCAAACAGCCACTCAGCCCAGTGCTGTCCCAACCATCTGTTTCCAGGTAAGCAGGAGCTAGATGTGACCTTTCTCCCACTCTCTAAACTTTGAGGGCATCTCTAAACCCAACAGTAGCAGCTCTTCTGCAGACACACAAAGGATTACCTGGGCAGCATCAGGAGAAGGGTAAAACAAGAGGAGGAGGAGGAGGAGGAGGAGGTCACCTCAGACATTACAGCACCAGGGTGGTTTGTATGGCCAGACACAACAGGATGAGCTTCCAGACCTGAGCTGCTCCCTAAAATTAACAGTTGAGCCTGAGCACATGGGTCTGGCAGACGTTAAATCCACAGAGGCTCCCAGCAGCTCAAGTATTAGAGTGAGGATTAGGCAAAGCCCATCTCTGCTGAGCTGTGCTCCTGCCAGTGCCACAGCACCCAGGGCTGATGGGGCTGAGCCAGGAGGGGCCCTCAGAGCCATGGGACCTCCTCCCACCCAGGTACTCAAACCTCTGCTCAACAAATGCCACAGAAACCTGGCCCAGCCCTGCCCCAAGTGAGGCTAACTCGATCCATGGGAACTCTGCATACAGCATGACCCTGTACTAGGAATGATTGTAAACCCCCAGGCTCATGGTAAGGAAATAACCATCCTAGAGAGAAACATGCAAATCTCATTATTAACAGCAATATGGATGCTGAACTAACTCTGGCTGAACTTGAAAGAGTGAATGAATGTATTTATTGTCTTTAAGTTGAACACCTACTGGTAAGAACTATTAAAACACCAAATTCAGGCAGTGATGACTTAATTTTCCCTCTTAAACTTTCACAGCAGGCCTGACAATCTACTGAACCTCCTGCTGTACTGCTCTAGGCTCTGTGCAGAGGCTGCTCATCCACGTTGCCACACTTGGCTGAACTTCTCTGAGCTGTAACTCAGAAATGCTGCAGGAAAATGCATCTCTGCAATGCTCAGCAGAGATCACACCACTCACATATACTGGTGGGCTCACGTACTTCCACATGCATTCTCCGTCTTTACCCAAAACTGGGCAAGTATTTTCACCTCCAAGCAGTTACACAAGAACAGGCTCTTAAGAGAAAGCAGCTACAGGTTACTCATTGCATTGATTTGACTGTGTTAATATGTTCCATTTCCTGGGCACTGCCAGTGCTGCCCACACAACCACCTCCTTGGCTGTTGCCTTACGCAAACACTAATTGGCATTGGTTCTGCTGTAACAGAATTTCAGCTGTTTGCTTTAAGTTATATTTCTAAGCTACAATGTGTAATTAAGCATTCAGAGTCCCCCGAAAAAGATGGTTAGAATAGTGTCACAATATCCTCAGAGAGATCAGACATATCCCACCCAGGCTCTAGTCAGCACCTCTGCTCTACATGGGGTTTGCACAGCTCTGTACAGAAAAACCTCTACCATAGTACAGGAAGCTGTTTCAGTCTTTCTTGATATTTAAGAGTGTGTGTGTACCCAGCAGCTCTGTTACCCAGCTGGGAGGTAACTCTACCTGGCTCTGTTCAGGAGCCAGCAGCACATCCACAGCGTAAGATCATGTGCTTAAAGATTGATTCTGAATGTCAAGTTCAATACATTTCTAGGAATGAAGTTTGAATCAAACAGGACCTCTATGAAAGAAAAATAATACCTTGGAGTAATGTCTCTATGCCACTCACTGCCCAGCCAGTCCCTGGCTGCCCCTCTCCTGGGGAATATCTGGACAACCCAACTAATAAATCCCAAGACCAAGGGATAGAACTACATTAAGGTCCCTTCCAACCCAAACCATTTATGATTCTATAATAAAGCTCATCCAGTTCCAACCCCCTGCCATGGGCAGGGACACCTTCCACTGGACCAGGTTGCTCAGAGCCCTATCCAGCCTGGCCTTGAATGCTTCCAGGGATGGGGAGTCCACAACCTCTCTGCCTAGGGCTTATTTTGAATACTTTTTCAGTGTTTCTCAAAGTTACTGTTAAATCCTTCAAGTAGTCCTTCTCATCCTAAAATGATACTTGCACTTCAGCTACAAGTACTGAGCCAAGGTCTCCTGTTCTCAGCCCCACCCCACCTAAAGAGAATAACAAATTGCCTGTCATAAACAATTTAAATGCTTTTCTGGGAGACAGGCTGCATTACTAAACACTAGATTTACAACTCCTTCCCATTATGAACTTGGAAATTAAGTAACTTCTACAAATCTGCAGCCCTTTCTATGATTCTGGCAAACTGAAACTCTCTGTCCCAGGAGCTGTGACTCTCATATTAACTCAATGCCCTCCACCTGCCTTCAGGACTCTTACAGACAGCACAGCTCCAGAAGAGGTGACAGAACTTAAACGGTAGTAGCAAAAAAACCATTCTCTCACTTTATACTCCATCTAAGTCAGAGCTGGGAATCTCTGGGAGCACATCTGGGCACTAAATTACTGTGTCCTCTGAGAGCAGCTCAGCTGACAATTCCCACAGCAAAAGCTCTGAGCATTCTGTCCTGGCATTTTCAGCCTCAGGAAACCCAGCTTGGTTTCCCATGTGCCTCTTACAACCTTTCCACACCCACACAGCTCAGCAGCAAATGGCACAAGTCACTTGTTAGCACTAAACACTTTCAATGTACAAAAGCAGCACTGCCAATGTGACAGCCTCCCTTCAGCAGGGCTCAAGAGCTCACACCTGAAGGTCTGCTCACCTCCGAAATTCTGAAATTCAACCACATCACAAGATTATCTTCACAGCATTCTGCTAAGGCACTGCCATTTCTTCAGCCATTGCATTACTCGAGGCTTCAAAGCACTCTGAAGCCCTTTGTTCCATTCAATAGCAACTATTCAAAATTGCACAATCGATCTAATACACAAAACAACTTGAAAATATTTTAACTAAAGCCTTTTATTCTATACAACTGTGAAACATCATTTACCCTTCTGGCATTGCAGACTCTTCCATTAATCTTCCCTGTTACTGTGTTTTGGGATGGTTAGAAAAAAAAACAGAAGGAAAACTACAACCTTGTCGGGTTTCAAACAAAAAATTACCGTGAGCAACTCCAATGTATACAATAGGACAGGAAGACAACCAGGAAACAAAACATAACCCAAACAGTGCCTATTGGAACAGACAAAGACCCTTGCTATTAATAAATACAAGTCAGGACAATTTACCAATAAAAGTTACAGTTCTGTTTAACCATTTAATTCACAAATAGCACTAAAAATGTGCAGTTAGAGCACAAGTGTGTCAAACTAAGCATACACAGAAATGGGGATAAAAAACTGAAACTGACTCTCAAAAGACAGGGGAAAAGACATGCTAGCTTAATTCTGAACCATGGTTTTGTCTAAGCAATGAGCTTGTTTTGCTGGGTTAAAAGTGCAGAAGGGAATGACTATTTTGACTATATTTTGACTATTTTTTCAAATAAAACATGATGAAAAATATTTTACTTTTTGTCTGACCAATACAATCCCAGTAATATAATTTATTGGGACTTTCCTTAGGCCTCAACCTAAATCTTGATCACAAGATACAGGAAGGGCAAGAGCATGTGTCTCCTGAAGAAACTCCAATAATATACTGCCCCTTGAAGGCACTTGTGCTTCTGCTTCAGACAAGAGTCATTTCTACACCATTTCTCTACGAGGATTTGTAATTTGCTCTGGCTACAAATGGTTTTCTGGGATATCCCCACATTTTCTCACAAAAAACTGAAAGGCCCTTCCCTCCCCTCCCCCCAATAAGTTAAACTTCTATAAAAGATTACCATGAGCCTATGACAGTCACAGATTTTTAGAAACAGCAGTGAAAACAAGATCTGCATAAATCTCTAACAAAAGAACAACTGCATATAAAACCTCAGAAAAGAAGAATCAGTATTTTTATCTCATGAATATGAAATCAGTTGAAGAGTTTCTGAAGTTTAACATTAAACATATGAAGTTATATTCAGAATGGTTTGAAGTTTTAACAAAAAGTCACATACTTTTGGAGCACAGTTACTAAAAATTAGACTAGTGTGTCTTTAGAACACCTAGGACACAGTGCAGGAAGTAGTTATATATATTTAGAAAAAAAAATCTCTAAGTTGCTGCAAAGCACGTTCACTCTATTATGATGCACAGCATCACTGGACTCACCCTGCTCTGGTATTTTTCTAGTGTTCTTATCTTGCATGTCAACAGCTCTCTAAAGCAATTAAAACAATTCTCATGTTAACCCTTGGCTTGCAATTAAATGGGCCCATTCATTCAAGTATGCAATACCTATTTTCTGGTGTTTTCATTTCCAAATTTCTTTTAGTGGTAGAAATGCTTAAGTAACCTGTGAGAAATCATTGCTGGAACTTTACGAATGGAATGTACTAAAGATACATTGTTTGCAGTTCTTAATCACATTGTGAACAGTGACTAATATGGCCAAACCAGTTTGATACCGAGCATGAGCAAGATGAGGGGATTATTTTCTAGAAAAAAAACAAAAACAAAAAGGAGGAAGTAAAAGTCTGCACTGGGTTATCATCCACTCTCTGTACACCTCACACAACATGAACCACTCAGGGACCTCCCATCTCATTGACTGAGACTAGGACAGACTTTAGTTTAAGTCATATAGATTTTTTTTTTGTCTCTATATTACAGGTGTATTAGTCACTTCAGTTAAATGTTTACTTCCCGTCCATACTGAGGCATTAGAAGTCTCACCTATCTTAGGGTTCAGTGGGTTTCTCTAGAACTACTCTTGGAACCAGCACAGTATGGTCAAGTAAATAATGACCCCTGGGGGTCCGCGCTGCCCTCACGTTGATTTCTGGCGGTAGTGAAGCGTCAGGTCCCCGCCACTCTTCCAGATGAAGTGCTTTACAGTCCGAAGGTCCATGTTGGGGTCCAAAACCTACACAGCAAAGAGTCATCTTTTACTCCACGAGTCTGCTACACTGGCAGAAATTCTAAAGAAACCCAAACCAAATGCTCCAGTTTTCACAATCCTATGGGTGAACTGATACCAAGATGAACCATGCAAAGGCTCGGATTTTTCAATTAGTGACTGAACCCGACACATTACTGAAAGATTTTAGCAGTGAACATGTAACTTCAGATTACAACCACCTCCTCAGTACTTCATCTTCATGCACTTAGTAGGCAATTAGTGGTTTTGGACCAATTTTGAAAACTGCTAAAAATGCAGAATTCAAACCATCCCAGAAACACTAAAAATACAACTCTATGGAATTGTATTAAGCCCATTTGTTGAGTATGAGTAAGTAACCCTGTAAAGGTCACGAGTCAAACCAAATTAAACAGGTTTACTACAGAAAATCTTTCACCTGCCTATCTGCAACTGTCTGAAACTTGTGTCAGCACTAAGTTAACATGATGTCAAAACATTATCTGTTACCTTTAAAACTAAGTAAATCTATAGCATATTTTAAACTCAGTATTTGAATATTCACAACTAATTCACTGCCACACCTTGGTTTTGCTCACAGGGAACTCACCTGGTCCTGGCACAGAAGTTCAATCTTCTCCTCTGCTAGCACAGCAATGTCCTCCTCCTTTTCTTGTTCTCCTGCCTTCTCATTGTTGGAGGAGCTCGTTGTCTGAGACTCATTGTCCAAGTTTATGATTTTCTCATACACGTGTTCCATCACTTTTCTTACCTGAAGCATGTCACTGGCTGACAGTCGGTCTCTATAGGAGTTAGAGAAGTTTGTCAGGAAAAAACTTGAGAAACTATTTATCTCCATAATACCTTAGCTGTAGCAAACTATGCAACTACACAGAGATCTTTATATTGTCTAATAGTAAATTATCAGGATCATCCAGAATACCATGATCATAACAGCAATTTATCCAAAGAGTCACACAGCAAAAAACTCAGAAAAGTGGTTAAGATATTCAAAAGACCAGATAGAAATCTGCATTGATTTCTAACCTACACAGCTCCCAGTTCCAGCTCATGTGACTGGCAGACTAGTTAGCATTTCCTACTGTCAGCTTTTGTCCCTTTTCCTTTCAAAAAGCAATTATTCATCTTTATCAGCAACAGGAAACAAAGCTGTGGTTCTGAACAGAGTAACAATCTATAAATTCATCTGTTTAAATACCACAAAAGACAGAAAGGCTCATTTCAGTAGCTAGTTCTTAAACATTTCTTAGCATAAACTTGAACAACTGTCTGTTGAATCCAAAAGAAATCTACAGTTCTTTCAAATATTCTGATATAACTTAGTGCTTTAGAGCAATGCTGCTAAATGAATATGAACTTCTACAAATTCATCAAGCACAAAACAGTTCTCTGGGCAATCAGTGAATTGGTTTGGTGTTTTTTTGTGTTGTTTTTTTTCTTGAGCTTGCAGGTTTTTTTTCTGCAATTTTGATATTCAGTGTTGATAGTCATATTTGCATTACTTACTTTTTTAGAGTTTTTGCCCCTGATGATGAATGAGGTTGGAGGTAGAAGGGAATCTTATTGAACTTGGGCATATTTTTCTAGAAGGAAACAAGTTTCAGAAGTGTTAATTTAGGATGAACAGTTATCAGCTCCTATTTGCAGCAGCAGCTGCTATGTGAAGTATATTCAGCTCCTAATTATCAAAACCCATGAGAGATTCTTAATCAACATCCCCACCACAGCCAACTTCAAATTACTCATACTCCTGAGACACTTCAATTTAGATGATGCACAGATCATCTAGCTTTTGAATATAAATTATCATTTATTTCAAAGGCAATTAGATAGTATCAAAAGACAGCAGCAGTATGAAGTGTATTCTCTGTTCCTGAGTTCCTCACTTGAAAAGGATACCAATTATGCACAGGACTTTGAATTCTTTATCTAAGACAGTGTGTCAAGAGAAATTGAGCAAAAATACCTTAACTGGACACATCAAAAAAATCGTGCATCTTTAAGGGTCTTGATTACAGACCTTGAGACCACTTATTTTAAATACAAACAGAGCAAAAATTTAAAATGCCATTTCAGATACTGTGAAGTTAATTGGAGTACATCTTAAAAAAACTAAAAAAAGCCGAACTTAGGCACTCAATACTTACATCCACAGTGATGTCAATTACCCATTGTGGCACCGTTTCATTAAGAAGCATGGATTCGGTTTCACCTCCTGAATCCCGACATAACAACCTGAGACACACACAAACAACCTTTATTGTAACAACAATTATTGTCATTTGTATTAAAAAGCTTTCAGGAGAGGTCCTGCCCTTTTAATGGGCAGGGAGCTTGAACTCTATTAACATCATGAACTTACGGGGGAAGAGATCACTTATTTTCTGTAAAGACCAGAAGGATAGATAGGAAGACAGATCCCAGAGCAGAAACAGGGAGTAGGATCTCAGGAGATTACAGCTATGACACAGAAAATTTGTAGAAGTACTTTGCTCTGGATTGTGTTATGTTTGTGTGTTGAAGTACAGAACTGTCAGGAGAAGAGGAAAGGCACCTGGCATAAAGCCATTCTCCTCTCCTTGGGAAAAAGGAGCTTTGCATGTAAAGCATTTGCTAAGCCCTCACTAAAAGGAAAGAATAAAACCAATTTTAGGAAATGTGCACATGCCATGATGCAAAAAAGCCACATTTAATTTTACAAATTGCAATGAGGTATTTTGTCAGAGTCCTGCAAGCCACCTTTTAGGTCCCATAAGCATGGCTTGCTCCCTCCAATGGGGGCTTTTCAGAGTTCCCTTGAGGAGCAGCTGTGTAACAGGTAAGATCCAGTACAGAACAGAGGCAGATACTAAGCCCCAAGTACAACATCAATACATTGACGCTGAAGGTAAAAAAGTCAGTTTTCCAAGCTGAAAATGGTTTCCCTGTTTTACTGACCAGTTTGTGGACTTAAAGTTACATTATTCTGGGGCCTGTTCAGCCTGGGAAACAAAACCAACAAATTAAACATTCCCCACCCCTTAAATTTAAAATCCACTATCTCAGTAAATATCAAACAATTCACAGTGTTTGCAGGCTCAGCACTTGTTTTGCAGCACTATCAAAGTGTCTCTGATGTATCACATATCACAGTTAGGTTTTTTCAAAGTACAATGAAAAGAAATAGAAGTGTAATTAGTACACATACATTGCAATACAGAACCTGTGCTCCTTCCTGCCAGAGATTAGGACTTTTTACTGGATCATCAACCATAATTTTGGGAGCAGAAGCCAACTCTCTAGCAAGTAGCAGCTCCTGAGTAATTAATACTCAAAGACCAGCACAACACACTCATAGGAGAAGTTCCATAAGAATCTGAAGTAGTACAATTTCATTCTAAAACACATTATAGTTTATCAGTTTTCAGAAAGAAGGCACCCAAAAATATCACACACAACTAAGGACTATACACACAGCTCTTACTGCTTTAAAACCCCACACCTTGTTGATGTTCAAACTCACAGGCTCAGTTGGATAGATCCCAGAGATCATCAACAGCTGCTTATTTTGCCTGCCAAGGGCATGTCTTGAATGTACAGAACAGATCCAAATAACATTTTTGACAGCATTCCTGCTTGCACTAAGAAAGGGATTGTTCAGCCACTGAATTTATATTTGTAAGTTCTTATACCTGAACAAAGTGCGTCCTCCAGCCTCACCAAAAATAACTGGTGTATGTGGTGGCACTTGGAAGTATCCGTTTCCTTTCTGGACTCTGTTCTCCTGCTCCCCATTCACTGTAGGGAAAAAAGCCCACATAAAACAGCAGTGAGACTGCACTAGGCCTTAAAATTGGGCACACATTCCACCTAGAGCAAATATATCTAGTAAATTATGATCATAAGCTTCATAAAAAACAAGTAAATCTCCATTTGCAAGACACAGCAAGTATATAAAAAGAAACACTAGAGAGTAACAAGATCAATACAGGTTTGTGAAAGGCCTATTTCAAAAGCCTTTGAGAAGAGGAAAATAGAGCTCAGGAGCCCAAAACCTGATTATGAGGCTTTTTCCATTTCTTTTGTCAAACTGAACAATACTAATACTACAAATCAACTAAAGAGACTCTGTGGAGACAAGACTATTCTTCCCTCTACAGTGACAGTACAGAACTCTGAAGGGTGTTTGCAGTGCTCTTCTACCTGGATTTGCCAGATGTCAAAACAGTGTACTAGGAATGCTCAGACTCACAGTGCCTTGAAGTTCTCGTGTATAATTTCAATTTATGACAGCTAGTTACAGCAGCATGGTCTTCAAACACTGAAGAACCTGATTCCATTTCAGGTTGATAGGACAAGATTAAAGAAAAGTCAGCATTATTTATGCACCTCTTGAACAGTGCAGCTTCTAATCTGTAGGTGTCTTGAAACAATGTAGAAGAATTTGGATGCCTGACTTGCACTTGGGAAAAATCATCTTCATTACACTGTAGCATCTCATTACTGTATTTGAAGAGATGTTGAATTCAAGCAACATTAAGAAATTTAAATAGCACAGACTCATGAGATGAATGATTCCTCAGCTTTCTAAGCAGAAACACATGCAGTCAAAGAAAGGTCAGAAATTGTAATAAGCAAAGAAACCAAAAATGAAAATCTATATTGGAAGGGGTAAACATGATACTGAAGTTACAGCAAGTGAAAAATCCTATAGTTTGAGAGATCGCTTCATAACACTTCTCTGAACAACTGAGAGAACAACACTGCACAGATTTTGTGTTTACTTAAATTTGTACCTCTACAAAAACACCAGTGTCCAACAGGTCACTTCACCTTCCTAAGTCACTGCTCAGTGGCAGTTTCCTAATTTTTTTATTTTGGAAGGGCAATGAAAATCGAGTCTGTTGTGAGTACTCCAAACATTTCACTAATCCACAACTCTACACAGGAATAAGCAGTGCAGCATCAATAATCCAACACCACGAAAGCCTGTGCATGACACTTCCCATACCTCATGTGGCTCTAAGCTGTAAACTGCCAATACTCAACAGTCTCAGAATCTGCAACTGCATCCAGAAGAATCTGCCAAGTACTCTAACCCTCCATGGGGCCCAGTTTTGAAAGAAGAAAGCATCTAATTCTTGGCACAGCCTTGTCACAAAACAGCAAGATATGCTGAATGTACAGTTTTCTTAATTGCATCATCTATCTATAGAAAGTAATTCCTTAATCACCAGATATGAGATTTTTCAGTCAACCCTGACCTGGGTTGAATGGATTTCCATCTCAGGAATTACACAGTCTCTTATTTTGCCAAATTCAGCCACTTTCTCACATTTCACATTTGTTTTCATGCAATGCCTGATTAGACACAGCATTCTAACCTTAAAACATCACTCCAAGGTGTTTTCTACAGAGCTACTCCATGTATTGTTACACTGAATGTATTTTTTACAATAAAGCTTTTGTTTTATTTTGTTCACAATACCTAGAAGAAAACTGGAATTATGTCAAGAGAATACTGGCTAATGTTGGATAACTGAATTATTGCTCATTATCTAGGGTTCTTTTCCAAGTCAAGGCTCAGTTTGCCAGTAATTGTTTTGCATCAGTTATTTTTCATCACGTTTCTGTAACTTGAGAATCATTTATTCACCCACTTTTTTTTACAGACAGACTTAAGATTTTTGCTGATACTTCCTGAAGTACACCACACTTTCTGGTGTAAAGCAAATTTAGAAGTGCTAAAAAACGTTATGTCCATAATGCATAGAGAGATAGGTGTAAGGCAGCAAATCATGTTGTATCTGTTCAAGAAACAGACATATAAACAAACAATGTGTGGAAAAATACTAAAAAAGGAAAATATTAAAATGCTAACCATGGTTTATCTCATTTTCTTCTTCATCCATTGGATTGATATGTGTTCTAGGCCAATACTCCAGAAGTGCTTGCAGCAGAAGCCCTCCGAGGTTTACTGTCAAGACATAGTGAGGCAGAACTTCAGTTACACAAACACATGGGCAACGTTAATAATCCCCATTTGATCCACAGCTGAAAATTTCCCAAGAGTCTGAGCAGTTCTGTTCCCAAAGCAAACTATTTACGGGCACAGAAATCTGCCTGTCACAATCTGAGAGCTGCATGTTACAATCTTTCAGGAAAAGCTGATTTTAGAATCCCTGCTGTTGGATCACTCACGTGCTTTGAGATTCTCTACATTAGGTTATAATTACTTTTTCCCTTTTGCTTCTTGAAGGTTTAAAACCAAATTAAATGTAAAACCTGAACATGACTGTTTCAGAAAAAAAGGGAATATTGTCTTTGGAGAACTTGCTACAGAATTTAGTATTAAGAAAATAAGCCCCAAAATCCAACCAGATACTGATGTATGTGGCACTGGAATACTTCAAAACTTATATACTGGAATTTATTCTGCTTTTTTTTTTTGTTAAAGTAAAACACTAATATTAGTTAAAACTTACATTTTGGATCAGAACCATCTGGACTGCTAAATCCAGCATCCTTTGCTGAAACCCAGGCTGCAAAGCAGTCACTTTCATCCAAAGTAATTGTCAACATCTGTTGGCAAAAGACCACAAGGAATGCAATACTGGTTTTGGATTAAACAAGTCTATAAATTTCTAATTTTGTTCCTACTTAACTGCGAATACAAACCAAAGAATTTCTAAATGCATGACAGCACGCTTTGTTTACCAAACTGTAGTAATTAATAATTAAAACATATAAAATAATTAATTAGTTCATATTGGTGGACTATACCACAAGGAAAAAATTAATAAAAAAAATCTGTTACTTAGATTATTAAGAACAGAGGTAAAATTTGCTGTTTTACTTGAAAATAAATTTAACCCATCAGATAAGCAATGAATGTTCTTCTAAAGTTAACAAACTAAAACCTTTGTGAAACAATATATGAAAAATATGAAATATGACATTAAAACAACAGATTTAGGAATTGTATCTCACCCCGGTTTTCAAGTCCACTGAGAACCAGTTTGGCACATAAACCATTTTAAATCTCTTCTTAATTTCTTCTTCAAAATCTACTTTGCCAAGGTCTTCAACTTTACATGCCTGTCCACCAAAAGAAATGTACAAGGACTGAGTCATATCAACACCTCAAGTCTTTTATTTGATTTTCACATATACTTGGAATGATTGTGACTTATGATCTCTCCCTGAGGAGTGCAGTCCAAAACCACCCAAGTTAGAGGTTAAATCTTCTTTAAAAAGTTGAACAAAAATTTATATGGTAAGTAATTTTTATTCTTTATTTATCTCTGACGTAGTGGCATCAAACCAGTAGAGAGGTTGGGAAATATTACTTCAGATTACTAGGAAATATTTTCCCTATCACTGAGGAGACTGCTGTCTTCTAATACCCCCTGTCATTCTTCTCCCCATTAGTACCAATATTTCAGCACTCTCCATCAAACAGCAGTATTTGCTGCACATCAAGCAATAAATTCACCATAACTACTGCAATGGGAACAGCAGTGAGTGAATTTCTGTGCAGATGCTTAACTTCTGTTTTATTTCATATAAAAATTTTAATAAAATTTTAATTAAAATTTTTGTATTTTATTTTAAATGCTCCTCAAGTAATTCTGCTAAAATCCAGATTATTATAATCTACTTGCAGAGTCATCCTGAAACACTTGTTTTACGCAAACACTAAGGATTGCAGCCTTGGAATTTATTCCCTCAAAATCCAGAAAAAGTTACAGGAAGCAAAACCTGAAGGGTGCAGCTACAGGTAGGAAAACCTCCCTCTCTTCTTCCAGCATCCTCAATAAAGAGTCTCAGCTTCCGAGTGCAGGGATCCTACACAGGAGGCAACACTCTGACCTGGCCAATAATCCCATCTCTACAGTGATTATGTATTTAAACGTATATTAAGTGACATTTCTCAGAGCCTTACTAAGAAAAAAAAACCTGAATGAAAGTAAAAATTAACATTAGCATTAACATCAACATTTGCCTTCAGTCCTGAGATCTAACACTGCACATTTACACACATACTGAAATAAAGAAAAGCTATTAACTTTCCTAATTAAGCTACTTCCAAAAAATAACCTAGATAATTTTTGGCATAAATCTATATCCTCCAATTTTTAGTAAAAATCTATATCCTCCAACTTAATTTCTTTTTTGCTTCAGTCAACAACTCAGTAAGTTGGCCAAGCATCCTTTAGTTCATTACTGATCTTGGCTGGTGCACTGCATAGTTCAAGAAGAAGAAAATATTTAGATTTTAAACAGGCTTTTGCCAGAGAAGAAATTGCTGACCATCTCACTGATCTGGGATTTGAGTCCTTTCTCTCGGCACTCTTTCCCCTCTCCTCTGACCAATTACTGGGTAAAGCAACATAAAAAAATGTCACACCAAGTCTCCCTGGGCAACACTAGGCAGGAGCCAGGCTTCCTTCTGCTCACTTTCCTGCCTTCCTGCCTTCCCAGCTGACAGGAGCCCTCTTTGAAACAAACCCCCATCAAAACAGACACATGTTAATACTGGATTGAATTCAGGTGAATGCAGATATCAACCTCAGGTCAGGGAAAGCTACAAAAAGGTTCAGAAATGCCCCCTCCTTTTTCAAAAGGCAAACTTTGCGTGATGTCCTGAGACAGAAAGATGACTGACTTCCTACCATAGAAATCTCAAACACTAAAAAAAAAAAAAAAAAAAAAAAAAAAAA
>VWZT01007818.1:451394-466135 GCA_013397055.1 Pachycephala philippinensis | reverse complement strand
AAATTTATATAGTGGCACAAAATAATTAATCATCCAACAGTAGAAAATCTGAAATTACAGCCTTACCTTCAAGACATCCCAGTATGCCACATTATTATTTGTGTCTTTGGTTAATATGTGTCTCTTGTCATTAAGAATGTGACACTGAATAATACTAGCACCCCCTGGCAAAAAACCAAGAATTTAGGTTAGTACTGTCATTATTTTTTCCTAACATCACATTAAATTAAAGTGCATAATATGACATATTCTGTTCTTTGGTTTCAGTTTTTTGTGTAAGGCTTGGATGTCACCAAGGTTTAAAGACAATGTTAACTGTAACCAACACTGGCTAGACAATAACCACATTGTTCTGGTTGAAATCATAGTATCAAGTTTTTAAAAACCTGAGTCAATCTTAAAGCTCTATCACTTGTCCTAATGGTAACAGATTTTACAAGGTCCTCTGCAAAACAGCTGTTTACCTTTTATAACTTGGTCAGGCTGTGTACACAGGGGTGGTATGGGATTGGTACAATCGTTATCATAATCTCCTGATGCTCTAAAATTATGGATTCCCTTCAAAGTCTAAAGAAAGAAAGAAAATAATGACATTCATAATCATCTATAAACTCTGCTTTTATCTGTGAGTAACAGCTGCCAGTTCATGCTGCTATTTAGATGTTAACTGTCCAGTTCCAAGAAAGATAATTTATTCCTAAAAGTACCATAAATAGAGAGCAAAGAAAGTAATTCAAAGCTTAATACTTTTTGATCAATTTCAATATCAGTATTTTATGATTTATTTTAAAGAAAGCTTACAGATCACAGCACATCCCAGTCAAACTGAAAGCAACAGCCCAACAGTTCCCAGACCAAGACTGCAAATTCCATGACTACTCAACTGAATCCACAAACTATGAAATATATCACTTACCCATTTATTCACAGAGGATTTAGTTGTTGCAACCCAAAGTGCTGGAGGAGGATCAGCCGATCTATCAAGTTCCATCTAAATAATGAAACAAACTTTCAGTCACGCTTAACTTATTTTCCCTTTGGTAACTGTCTTGTGTAGACTTGTTCCCATAATTGAAACTGTCTTAGGAACAGCACTACTTTCAGTTTACTGCAGAAATATAAAGTTTAAATGAAAAGTAGCTAAGATGAAACTTCCGAAAATCCAGAGGAATTACTACAAATATTCAACAAATGAATTGTAGGCATGGGCAATAGTAGATGCAATGTGTATTAACACACAGTAGTTAAAGTTGTTTCCAGCACGATGCAATCTTGTCTAATGGACAGTTTGGTAAGTACAGTATTTTCTCAATTCCTCTGTATTCAGACAATTCCTATGGTTAAAATGAGAACGTGAGAAGTTCTGCACTAATAGAAAAAAAAGCAGAACTTTACACATTTGGCTCTGCCATTACATTTCTCAGATTAAAAAATCACTGTAGCCAAGGTTAGAGGCCCCTTCTGACCTCTGTACAGCTGACCAGTGCTTTCATTTTCTATTTTGAATTGAAATGTCTCATATTCTGACTTTTACAGAACTAAATTAATGTACCCAGGATTTTATCTTAACACACTAAGCTGGAGTTCATTCCCAAGGAAAGCCAGGCTGCTTCTGTCTATTGGTATCGGTTTCAATTGCACACTCCTTATACACCTGCAGGTTCCAAGGTCATGTCAAAGTTACAGACAGCAAAAAAATTCAAAAAACAGTCTCTTTGAAGGATTCAGACTTGTGCATGCAAACATCACGTTTAGGTGTTCAAAAAAAACCCACAATCAACTTTACTCCTAGTTCCCACAAGTATGTAACAGATTCCAAAACAGTCCTGTGCACATATGCTGCTGCTAAGAAAAATCAATTTTTGTACAAACCCTTGGCAATGCCAGCTCAGTTTCTTAAAATTACACTAAAGCCTGGTAAACCCAACTTCTCACGTCTGAAGCATATTTAATTTCAGTAATATTTGAATTTGCATATTTTAAGTAGCTGCCACGCATCCATCTTCTTCAGACAGTTCAACTTTAGGTGTAATTTAGGAGACAAAGCCAATCTGCTGAAGATAGGGTATAATAAACACTTGTTAGCCAATGTGAATTCTTTAATCAATTTATACCTCAAGCCACTGTTTCATGAGACAACGTGCAATTACCCTTTTATGCTGTGAGGGTGACAGAACACTGGCACAGGATGCCCAGAGAGGTTGTGAGTTCTCCGTTCTTGGAGATACTAAAAAGCCATCTTGATGTGGTTCCAGGAAAATGGCTCTTGGGCAGGGGAGAGGAGTGCACCAGATGATCTTTAGACATCACTTCTAACCTCAAACATTCTGTGATTCTCTGAACTAAACTCAATTACCTTTAGAACTGGTGCCTTTTCTTCACAGATCAGCACACGGATATCAGGATTTCGTAGATCTGTACAATAAATCTTCCTGTCTCTTCCTCCTGAATAAACATGAGTGAAGGCTTCATTGACCTGCAGAGCCCAAACACCTTCATCATGGACTCGGTACGTGGCTATGCACCTCTGCTGCCCAAGGGACCACAGGCGGATAGTCCCGTCAGAGCTGCCTGAAAGACACTGAGCACAACCAGCACACTTCAATCAAACAGCTATTGAAGTATTTCAAAATATTTTTTCCCCATAAAAAGCTTTGATAGTTCATATGGTTATATTTTTCCATTAAAATGGTGCTAAACAGGTAACAACTCTAGTCGCAATTTCCAGTATTTTATGTAAACAACCCACTCTATACCTAGATGAACCTGCAATAAAAACAACTTTCACTCATCAGCCTCCCTCCCTTAACCACTAAATATCTGTAATACTTGTTAAGCTACCTTCTGTAACCTATGACATTAAACAATTACATTGAAATGGACTAATGACATTTCTGCTCTCTGTAAAATGCCTTAGTCTCAGGTTAAAGCACATACCTGGGTGCCATCTCTGTTCAACAACAAAGCTTTGACATTGTCCGTGTGCCCTTTGAGTTTCATTAGTTTTGCACAAGTCCTTGGATCCCACACCCTTAGAACCTATTGAAACAGACATTGGATAACTGGCATTAACACCATTCTTCCCACCAATGTGTTACCTCTGCAGAAATTAAGCCTTTCCAAATGAATCAACCCTTATTCTGAACACGTGGACATCCATCACTGAAAATGTATGTTAGAACAAGACAGACATAACTATATGTTATGCAGCTCTAACAATCAGATGTGATCTTCTCTTGATTTTAATTTATTTTGTTCTGGCTTCTTCTGTCTAAAAGAAATTAAAGAATTGAAGTGACTGGAAACAGGACAGTTTCCAGATGTGGGCAAAAAAAGCAATTCTGAGAATCCTCTGAGATGCTTCACTGGTGCATCCTATTTTCATTTTTATATTGTCTTGGAAATAAAATTCTCTCAAGGTTAGATTAGGTGAAAAAAAAACTCACAGAGACTTAAGCCTGTTTCACCTTCCTTTACAACAAAGAGCAAGGGCTGTCTCTTGGGAACACTTGAGCTTCATTAGCTCACTTCATTTCCCACCTCCTGCAGGGATCTTGCAAATTGCTGGCACCTTCTCTCCTACATGCAGCAACTGCTTCAGTCTTGATAATCATCTGAGTCATGTGCCCTCAAAATCAGAGCTCTTGTGGGGAAATGTAATGATCTCTGACAAAGAGGGTTACACAAGATGATCTGATCGTCTCCCCTATGTATTAAAGCTCTGTGGATACATCACCTCTTCAGTCTGAGGCAGGATTTGTATCCTACACTTGCACTCCCACTTAAGACAAGTGTCTGCCCTCACTACTGAAAACACAAAAGCTGCTACAGACATGACACTGAAATGAATAAATTGTCTCTTTATACTGAAATCGAACTGAAGTGAAATGAACCTTACCTATTTTTGCTTACCTTTTCAGTGGACCCTGATACAATAACTGTTCCCATTTGATTCATTGCAAGGCTGTAGATTGAGTCTTTGTTCCCACTCAGGGAAGAAGCTATTTCAAAATAAAATTAATATTTTCAATTTTAATGATGTCATTTGAAAAACATACTTATTCACTCAAAACAGGTATTTTAATACCCTTTGACCCATGAAAATAGTGCCACTCTGCCCCATATATAGAGTTGCTTTAAGAAAGACAAAGCAGACTAATGCTAGAGAAACCCCATTCCAATTCTTAATCTACTACTGCATAAAAACAAAATAACCCCTCAGATTTATGGTCATTACAATCTTGGCACCCTTTTGGCACCACAATTCTGAGCCAAGCTACTCTTGCTCAACTATTTTATTGGAGTATGACACTTCTTTGTGATCTTGTAACACACAGTATTTGGATTTAAGTGCAGAGATTTTTTTTCCAAGCCAAGTTACAGTAAAATTCTACATTTTGTATTAAAGGCTCCTCCCTTAGTTCAGCAGAGATGCAGAGAAGTTACACTGCAGCACTGAAATGTGTTGAGTATGGGTGCTACCTCTGCATTTACGAAAACCATATGGCAGCTCCCTAACATCACACCTACCATCAGAGCTGAGGAATTCTGTACCAACCAGCCTAACCCACTTTTGGGGATTAAAGTACCAGTCCCTCAACTGGGAAAAGCACAGACACAGCAAATGAAAATCATCTATTTAGAGAGCACAATCAGGCATTTCATCAAGCCTCAAATCCATACCATCAGTATGCCAAGAAGGCTGAGAATAGCAACAAACTGCATGGCCAGCAAAAACATGAAACTTCACACGATGATTTATTTATATGATGGAGCTAAGTTTCTGACACAGGCTTTGTAACCCAATATCATAATGTAATATCACATTTTGTCACAGCAGAGGAACCTGTGTCAGGGGAGGTTTAGGCTGGATATTACAAAGAGGTTTTTTTCCCCAGAGGGTGGTTGGGCACTGAAAAGGTTCCCCAGGGAATGTCACTGCCCCGAGGCTGCCAGTGCCCTAGGAGCATTTGGACAATGCTCTCAGGCACAGGGTGGGATTTTTGGGGTTGTCCCATGCAGGGCCAGGAACTGGACTCAATGATCCTTAAGGGTCCCTTACAATTCAGGATATTCTATGACTCTATGAAGAATGATACAGCTTTACTTCAGGATCCTCTTAGCTAGCCACTGGTTATAGAATCCAAATGCAAACTGTCAAATGAAATCTCTTATTTGGAGATAAATAAAGTGAGAGTCTTCCACTGTCCCCAGAGAACAGCTAAAAGTAAAACACAGAACTGAAAACTCTTGAAGGTTAGCACACTGTTCAATAATCATAATAATTTAGGAAAGGATAATATAGAGAGTTATCAAAAGCTGGATAGCACAAATAGGAGAATCTCAAATGTACAGAAGCAAAATTTATGCCAGAACAAAAGCAAAGCTAAACTCCACCCTCTTCTGGAAGGGACTACCTCTCAAAAGCTAAATCTCTCCACTTAATTTGAATTATAGCTCTGCTGACTGAGAGACTCTTTAAAAACAGGCTTCCTCTTAATGCAGGCTTGTGCACACTGCTTCCAGGTAATCAGATAGAAAACTAATGCACAGGAACAATTTCCATTTGTACTCTAAGAAAATCCATACTGCTTGAAAGGACTCAGGAAAACAGGTTCTGTGAGGAAATATACTGTGTTCTTTCCAACAGAAACACTGTTACTGGGGAGCATGAAAATGAAAGAAAAAACTCCTCTGCTTCTGCTTCCTGCCCCTTATGAAATATTTGTGTTCCTACCCTAGAAATGCAAATTTCTCACTGTCACCTTAGAGGTAATGTCTCCATTTCCATTTGATCTTGGGTTCAAAACAAGTACCAGCTCCTCAGTACTCCCCATCTCCCATTTCTGGTTCATTTGAATCATTTAGGTTCTGTACCACTGTTACAGTGTACAAGAAATGTTTTTATGTTTTTTTATTATCCCACAACTGAGTTTTCCTGTGAGCTCACAAATAAATTCTTCCTTCAAAAACTCTTTGTTCAAGGAGCAAAGAGTTAAGTTATCAGCAAAAGCTTACAGTTATCAGCGAAGTTTGGCTATAAAAAAATAATTCTACTTTCAGCGAAAAAAAGAAATAAATAGAAGGATTTTATATTTCTGGGAAACACAAGGTAAATCACTTCAGTCATGTGCCATCCCAATAGCATTCCGCAGTGCAACACAGCTCACTAAAGCCATCTCTCTTCCAAAGGCTACTCAGACACGTCAGCACAAGGCTATATTTGAATTAAAATGTCCTGTAGACAACAGATGCAAAACTGACAGTTCTGCCCAGCAGATGCACTTTTGGTTTTAGAAGCTACCAAATCTTTCAAAATCAGCCAAATACGGGAAATAAAAAACCCACACCAACACAACTACATGCCTGCCTCTTATTTATAGAATCACATATTCTTGAAATGTCTTAGGAATAGATTGAGCCAATTCCAAATTTTAGTTTTGCAGATTTTCCTTGAGTCATTCCTAACCTATGACTGAGGAAGCAACTAGGCTTAGTGAAAAAATTAACATGTGGTAGTGTGCAAGATAGTTCTGTTCTTTCCCAATGCACGTGAGACTCTGCTACTGTTTAAACATCTATCAAAGTGTAAAATGAAAGAGATCAGTCACTGTGAACACAATTTTTCCAACCTACCTAACAAGCAGCAAAGTACACTGTGGCCACACCAGACCCTCTTTCTCAAAAAATACACTGTAAAATAGTGAATACAAACCAGGATGCCATGACCCAGATCTATGTTACTCACTTAAATCCAACTGAACCTAAAGTGACACTTCCCAGAAGAGAAACTTAACCAGCTCTACCCTGACCATTCTAAAAAAGGCAGTGTTGGAATTGCTGTATAACGAAAGATCCCACAAGAGAGAGAAGCAGGACAGGTGACTTCCTAAAAGATGATGGTGACATTGAGAATTAACCCTGATGAGCAGAATCTACAGTTTCCCCTTGCCTTTTAACCTCTAGTGAATTAGATCTCACCAGTATGTTACCCTTATATGTAATCGGTGCTATGTGCTACTCAGTATGGTTTTTAGTCTAGTTTATCTAGTAATTATTCTTCTGACAGGTTTGATGTATCAAGTGATACATGTATCAAGTCTTGCTTTAGGAGCTGTACTGCCTGGTTTTTTCAGCACCTATACAAGCAAAAAAAAATTCCCAAATTGTAATACAGAGAAAATGTAGGAGCAAATAAGCTAAGAGAACATTTCTATAAAAGGTTGGTTGAGAGGCTAAAAGCTTCTCAAGTTAAAGCTCTATCAAGTTGCAGAGAAACCAGCATGTCACAGTTCAGGAGAAACAGCTCAAAGAGACTTGTCCTCTATTCTAAATGCCATGACTGTTGGCTGCTCTAGATTTCCAGCTATTATGTAACACAACAAATGGACTGAATGCATACAAAAGTCACCTTCAAATTTCTTGCCCATTTTTTAAGTACAGATAAAAACAGCACCCATAGTTTTAAATTCATCTCACGGATTATCCTACTCAGTAAAATGCATTGCATTTGCCTCCCCTGCCCAGGTACCTACTTGTGACGGTGTTATTTGAGGCAGTCAGTGCCGTGAGAGTATTTACATCCCAGAGGAATATCTGTCTGTCCAGCCCAGCAGATGCTACCAGCTCCTTATCTTTTGCATATGCTAAGGCTTTCACATAGTCCTACAATAAAATAAATGTAACAATAGGAATCAACAATGTTATCCTTTTGAGGTCTACATCTCAATAATTGTAAGAATGGCAGTGATCACACACAGTATTTACAGATAATGTTTTTCACCTTATGCGTCCTTAGTGTTGACATGCAAAATCCCTTATGTGCATTCCACACTTTAACAGTAGTATCTGAAGAAGCAGATATCACTAAATTGGAAAGAATAAAGACTAAATTTTAATGGCTTATATATTACTTTAGAGCATATTCGTACTACTCTAATTTGTTTTTCAAAAAAGATTAAAACAATCATTTATATACACATTTCAATTTTCATCAAAACAGCTGCTCACACGATTTAAAAAATTTACAATATACATCACAAATTAATTTTACATGCTAAGAAAAGATGGCAAATAATTAAAGCAGCAGATAATTTACTTGTATACAGTTTCTCAATACCGTAGTTCTGAAACTTTCACGTACTTACATGTTTTGCCATTGCAGCAGAGCACAATGTCATTTACCCAATCTGTGTGATGTTCCATAGAAGCTATATAAGGGTCTTGCTGCAAATTAAGAAAAAAATAAGCTCATCACCAATGGAGAAGATTGTGACTATCAGATCCTGTCATGATATTATCTTCATAATCCTGCATATGGATCCAAAGTTCCCTAAATGTTTGAAATCACTATTTCAGAACCTTTTTGTGATAGAACTATACAGTTATGTAAGATACCACAGTATGAGCAGTATCAAAATGATTTTGTGATCACAGTAATTGGCAGCTGTTAAAAACCACCACATATAGCCCTGTAGGCAGCTTACCAGCAGGAGAACTTGGAAAAAAAATAGGTTTAGACCCAGGAAGCCTTTCCTGACTGACCTTGTGCTGATTGACACTCCATATCCTTATGATGGAGTCCCGGCCTGCTGTGAAGAGTCTGTTTAATGCTGGGTCCAGCTGAAGTGCATTTACCCCGTTTCGGTTGTACTTCTCCACTTCATCTCTAATCACATAGGAGACCTAAAACACATTTGCACAAATCCAATTACAGTATTAAGATATTGACCTGGTCATAAAATCTGAACATCTAATTTCATCTTTGTGAGGTTCTTGAGTAGAAAATATGAAGAGTTTTACAAGAATTGTCTGTCAGTTTGAGAGTTACCAGTACCACCAAAGTCATTTGGCCCCAAATACAGGGAAGAGTCATAGAGAAGATTCAGCAGTGATAGAACTGGAGCCCAAAAGATTCTTTCAAATCGTTACAACTTAAATTAAGTTAGACCCAGAGAATCCTCAGTTCAGTTCCCTGCTGTGTATACATATTCTAGCTGATCTTAGACAACACACTGAGTCTGTGTCTCACTTCCCCAGTGGGTTCCACAGTTTCTCTAGCTGGGATGCCAGTATTTCCCAGCCTTACAAAGGAGAGGACATGGTCACCATGGCTTACATAGCACTGAAAGACTGCAGATAGAAATTCGAGCTATTTCAGGTGTCACTATTATTTTTAAACCAATTTTTAAAGAACTACCTACCTGCCAATATAATAAGAAACTCAAAGTCTTACTACTCTTTCAGTTAAATTATTCCATTAGTTTCTTCCCTCCATGTTTGACAGTACTGTGTGTAAAGGTTATTTCATGGATTTTTTTCTGAAAAACTAAAAGGAAAATTCAGGAGATCCTGAAAGGCCACAGCAGTCTCCATTATTAGTGTTCAGTAAATACAATTTTAAGACACTGCAGTTTCTTCAGAGCTACTGCACTCACTTTACTGATCCCTGGGTTTACACAGGGTTTTCACACCACTCTGAGGAAAGCCCTCACACTGAGGGAAAAGGAGGGGAAGATGCCAGTTATGCATCTTCCCAGATTCTGTAAAATATAATCAGAACAAGGTAAAACTTCATGCTTGGTATAATCAAATCTGCTCAAAGCAGGAATCATTTGGATACACAAGTACCAGTGTTTTGAAAATGCTTATAAGGAGTAGTCTTGTGCTAGAGATCTGAAAGCAATTTGTCACTTCAGTAACTGTGTTAGAGTAGCATAAAGAAAACATTTTCCAGATCAGATCTAAGTGACACAAAATAAAACCAACAAAGTAAGATGTTCAGGGGTCCTTATCACTGAAGAAATATTTCACAGCAGCTCGGATTATATACCACGAGAACTGACAGGTCTATTTGGTGAACGTGGGCAACACCTCCACTGAATTACCCCATCCCCAGGCAGCACAGCCAGAGAACTGATGCTTCCAGAAAACATGTGTCCAGTGCTATTCTTTGTTTGAGAAACAGCTGCAGCAGCTCTACAGACCAACACTGGACGATCACAATTAAGAGCCTCCTGCATCCTTCTGCCTCAACACTCTCCATTTACCATTCCAGAAGCCCTTCACTACATTTATTAATGTTATGTCCCAATGCTCTTAAAGGCCCTCTCAGCCACTCTCAGCCCTTTTAGTATCACAGCTCTTCCTCCCAGTTTTAGATTGTGTCCTCATTTGCAATACTTTCAGCTTCTCTCACCCATTCCAGACTCATCCATACCATTCTTGCTATCCGTGCTCAAGTTTCCACCTACACACAGCTCCAGAGACGTTGCTGAAAGAAGACACCATCAACCACGCAGAAATGTTATGTTAAAACACTTCAAGTACCTGAGGTATTATTTCTTTGTGAGATGCAGGAGTAAGATGTATCTACCACTCCCTACCTGGGCTTGATGCCTTACATTTTAGCTTCTATATTTTTCAAATTATGTATTCCTAGTGTGTAACTCTGAAGCGTCCTGTAGCTGCTCCTCTCTCATGCTGAGACAGACAGAACAAAGCCTCTCCAGGCTGCTCTCCAAGGACACCCAGCCCGGCCTAGGCCCAAAATGTGTAACCCAGCATCTTGAGAAGGGGGGCAAGCTGAGGGGAAATTACATCATTAGCTAAAGTTTAATTGGTGAAATGGGGTTGAGATGCAAATGGACCAAAGCTATAGAAGTGTGAAGAACTCGTGACTCGGGGTCCATCTTGGGTGCAGCCTTTGGCCTGCCCAGGGTGTGCCTCTGAAGGCCTTTCCAATAAATATCCCCCTTTATTCCCTTACTCCTCCAGTCTCTGTTTCTAGGTTGGCCTCTTTAGGCATCAGGCTTAATCACACCATGTCTATATTGCTAAAAGACCCACACAGACTATGTGTACGAAATAATGTTAGAGTCAAAGTCAAGGTTTAACATGACACAATCAAAAGGCAAAGGGATGGCCATTAAATTCATGCTGCTGCCAAATTCTTGGAATAAAGCCAATGAAAACACTCAGTTAAAAATACTAAATGTGAGTAGCTAAGACACAAACCCAGAGGTCAGTAGATCAAATTTGATGTTACTTATTAAAAAGAACTATATTTTCATGACACAGCATCAGGCTCAAGATCAGCACGGCCCTTCACCTCTTGTTTTCCCAACTGCTAGCAGGATATTCTTTAAGAAATCCTCAATTTTTGGATTTGTTCCTCCTCTGTCAGTCACCTCCCATATTTGTTATATTTTCAGGTATAATTTAAGAGCTCTTCATTCCACTCATAAGTTAGATTGTCAAACTATGTTAGTCACCTAAGCACGGTAACGCTTATGCTTTTTGCATATAATAATCTTACACTTTGTAATTTAAAGGAGCTCAAGAAAAATACAGCCATAAATATTTAAAAATGAAAAAAAACCCAAATGATGGCTTATTTTAGTAAATAAGGTAATTTTCATATACGATTAAAATTTTCACAGGACTTCAGAAATTGAGTCATATTTCTACATTAATCTTGATGGAATTAAAGTCAACTCAACCAAATGCTATTTTTCCCTCACACAAAGACATGATCGGGGAGACTGACAACCATTTCTCACTACCACCAGAACTGAAATATTCGAAGTTAATTTGCCCTTTATTCCCTTTAATGATTTCCACATATTAATTTAGTCAAACATCTCTCGGCAAGTATTGTTTTTATTTTAAAAGAACTGGGACAAAGAGAGAGGTTATATTGTTTCAGGGTTATTGTTCCCTGGTAGATCTGAGCTGGATCTCAGCAGCAGTTGTGCATGAAACCCAAAATCATCCTTCTTTCTCCCTGTGAGAAATTTGAGAAAGTAACTCTGCTGTAACAACTGAATTAAACGGGATTAAAATCTTCTTTCTTTCTGTTCCATTTTTTTGGTGTAAATACACGAGAGCTTCGATGGAAAAAAATATAGCCAAACAATGAAAAAAGCTCGATACAAAATTCCCCATCAGTGACTGCTACTATTCACAGAATTCAACCAGTTACTTTTGTCTCTCCTCAGACTTAGAATTTTACAAAGTGTTATTTACTGTCCACAGAAGGAATAGTATACTTGTCCTGACAAACTGTCTTAAAAATTGAAGAACTAATGGTAAGACGAAAAAGAAATTTCTATTTTATTAGGTAATGATAACTTCTTCCATGTCATGGCAAGAAACCGTGACAAACATTTTTCGATCATAAAAGTAATTCTAATCCAAATTAAACATGGTCTCCTTAATTTTTTTTTTTTTTAATTTCTAATACTACAAGGACAAAGAGAATATTAAAAGGAGAGAAAATTATTCTGTGGTCAGCAAGTTGATAGAAAACCTCACCAACATTTCAAATGAACACGGCAATTTGAGCAGCTGGCTAAGGACAAGGCAAACCATTTGTCCTGAAAACAGTATGAACTGAAAAGGACTACAGCAAAAATAGGACTCACCAACTCATTTTGGAGACCTAACGATATCCAAGCAACTGTCAGTTGCTTACCCTGAAAATACTTAATAAATGTATTTTCTCATCCAAAATAAAGTGTTAAATGGTCCACTGCTGCTAACCAGTCACTGAAGTTGAAATAAACATCTTGTACGTTAACAAAACTAGAACAAGACACACAGCACATGTGGCTGAACTAAAAATAACCCCATGAGACACTTGCTGCACACCACACGGAGCCCTTTGGAAAGGGATGTATAACACCAGAAGCATCCAGGCTTGTACTTAAATGCATTAATTCTATATTAACACAGAAGGAAAAATTAAGGGCCCCACAAAATCTCTTGAAAGGATGTGGAAATGCATGGAGAATTTAAAATGCATCAATAAAAGCAATAGCAACTTGACTAAAAGAGCTGACACTTGTGTAAGAGTGGTGGACATGCAGCCACATCCACAAAACCAAAACATTCACTAATAAGAGCAGAAGAAGATTGCTGATAATCTACATGTGGTTCTCCAGTATGTTCTTATTTGGGGGGAAAAAAAAGATGAGAAAGTGCTTTTTTGTTGGGTTGGGTTTTTGAGTGTCACTTAGCATAGAATTAAGAAATATTAGTAGATTTAGTAAGTATACAAAACGAATACAAAAAATAAGAAGCATATATTGAAGCATGTGTGTACACAAACTTATCTAAATAATACAAACGCAGGAAAGTTTTGGTTGAGGAGAAACTGCTGTGATAAAATTCACCGCTGCTCCTGCAGCACAGAGATTTTCTCACTGAAGATAAAGTACCAGATTCTGCCTGGAAAGGGTGTGGAGATCCCCCAGGAAGTGAGGGCTCCGGGATCTCAGTGGCTCCATGCAGGACAGGCTGGAGCACATCCCTCTGTGCCCTTTCCGTCAGTGCACAGAGCCAGGGGCTCAGCACAGACACGATCACGGCTGGGATTTGGATCACCACAGCTTTACTGCCGCCATGGTCTGCCAGGGGCAGGGTTTGTGGGATGTGAAATATTTACTGACAACCAAAGGCTTTGACATCGACACTGCTGCAGCTTTTAGAAACTCCCATAATGAGTAAGAATCTTCCACAGCAGCCGTGCACAAACATCACAAACATCCACTCTTTATAATGAGTTTATGGGATTCAGTACCCTAAATGGATCAGGATTAGCCATTTTAATGACTACCTAAGAGCTCCAGAGATAAAGCCGCTGCCAACAGATACATTTTGGCACACAAAGCCAAGTGAATTCCTTGCAGGACTTACAATGTGTTTCCTGCAGGGATGGGTGTATCAGCTGATGCAGGATCATGTTACCCTTGCTACATTATATGCCTTATAACAGATTTTATCTTCATAGATGGGTAAAATTTGCTTTTAAAACATCCCACCAAACCACGTGGAGGAAACAGTAACCAGCTGAGCTCCAAGGACACTCATTCCTTGTTTCTAAGTGAGTAACTGTGAGTAATTAAAAAAAAAAAAGATATTTCTCAAAATCATGAGAGGGGTTCCATGAGATCTGAATTGCATCAAGAATGAGATAAGCAGCAGTGAAGCACCAAGGAAAAAAACCAAAATGCTTTACTATCTTGGTGGAGCATATGTATCCCTAAAAATATGGCTTTTAATTAAGGAGGCTATTTGAATTTTTATCCAAGTCTCCAGGCTCTAGAATAAAAGTAATGGAAGGCATTAAGAAGCTAATTTTATCTTTTTACAATGGAATCAACATACTGGCCATTTGTTTGCTTAAGCATTATATATGAAATAAATATATCTGTAACTGTAATTTTTATATTATATATAAAATATAAAAACAACAGATATAAAATCCAGTAAGCTGTAGTATTAGTGCACAAATATGATAAATTCAGTTCAAAAAGGTCACAATGGATTGGGTTTGAAGGGACCTTAAAGACCATCTGATTCCAAACCCTGCCACAGGCAGGGACACCTTCCACTAGACCAGGTTGCTCAAACCTCCGTCCAGCCTCTCCTTGAACACTCCCAGGGATGGATAATAAGATTTTCTTATTTTGTACAAGACTTAAAGACAAAAAATCCTTAAAATTCATGCAATCATAAGGATGCTGATCCTTATATGGCAAATTTCTCATGTGTCATCAATAGATTTTGAGTGTGGGGGTAAATTTATTCTGGCCAGGGAGCAAGTTTGGGAGAGCAGTTACAATGCAACCCCTCCAGGGCAGCTGCTTCAAGGCACCTGCTGAGAAGCGGCTTCACCTTGACTTAATTCCCAGGATGACATCTGAAAGCTACAGCACACAGCCAACAGCAGTGTCTGA
>VWZT01007818.1:324526-451302 GCA_013397055.1 Pachycephala philippinensis | reverse complement strand
TCCCTTCCCAAATCAGTGTCTGACACACCTCTGCACCCTCACTCCCTTCCCAAATCAGTGTCTGACACACCTCTGCACCCTCACTCCCTTCCCAAATCAGTGTCTGACACACCTCTGCATCCTCACCCCCTTCCCAAATCAGTGTCTGACACACCTCTGCATCCTCACCCCCTTCCCAAATCAGACAACTTCGCTCCTGCAGCCTTTACACAGGCAGGACTAAGCTTAAACACCTGCCACTGGACATTTCAAATGCCTGAGCCCCATTTAAAGAGTTAAACTTCTTTCCTTTTTCTATGCATGGAATTTATTTTGAGTCCTAAAAAAACCACTCTGATTAAACCCTTAGAAACTACAATTATATGCAGAAGCACCCTAAACTGACTATTTTGGATGGCTTTGCTTACCAGTAAAACAGGTGCATCCAAGCTAATAATAGTTCTGATTTCCATAAACTTCAACCAGCTCTCCTGCCATGTAAGGAACCAAGTTCCTCCATGCCCGAGAGGTGTCTCTTGTAAAAGCCTCTCCTGCCAGCCTCATAGATTTGGAACAAATTTCTCCAACTCTGTCTCCCTCTCAAAAACTTTATGTAGAAGTACCCTAATGCTCAGCCATTGGGAGTAAAATAAATCATGAGTGGTTTTAGCTTTTCATTAGCAGCTGATGGTTAAAACAGACACTTGAAATTCCTTTACTTGAACAAAGTCCTGTCACTAACCAAGCAGGTGAAATAGTAAGAGTCAAGAAAAGAATCCAGCTTCTAGTCAAGCTTTATAAATGTTTATCATAGAATGATTTGGGTTGGAAGGCACCTTACAGATCATCTCATTCCACCCCCTGCCACGGGCAGGGACCCCTTCCACTACCCCAGGTTGCTCCAAGCCCCGTCCAACCTGGTCTTGAACATTTCCAGGGATGGGGAGCTTCTCTGGGAAACACAACCAATCTAGATCTAAACTTACAACGCACTGCTGAGCCACAGATCAGTGTCACGTACACCAAGTGTCATTAGTACATGAAGCAAAAAAATACCATGTAGAACAATGAAAACAGACAAAACATCATAAACCAGAACAAAACCACCTGTAAAAACAAGCTTTTGAGCTAAGCAATTCTCGGAGAACAAATGTAGTAGTAAAAAAAGGAAACAATGTTCTCTTTGATGCATGCTGCTGTCAGGGAAAAATACTACTTCATGAATAGGAGAACATCAAACAAATATCAAGGTATAATAAAATCCCCCTCCTTAGGGGTGTAGCCTGGAAAAACTCCTTTATAGTCTAGGCAATTAAGTCAATAAAGGGATATTATACTCTGGATTCTTTGTATTTTAAAGCATGTTTGGTTTTTTTCTGGTAAGGTAAGGGAATTCTTTATATAGAACTGACAGTGCTTCCCTTAACCACAGAAAACACTAAATGCTCTAAAGTGATGCACATTTCCTCTGTGCGATAAATGACGTGTCCAAAAACCAAACCCACCTCTGTTTTGAAAGCTCCTAATACTATTTCAAGCCTAATCAATATTTCATTTGATCACACTGGATAGGTACAGCTGAAACTTGCACTTGCCACTAGGCAGCTTTGCACATTGATAAAGCATTAAATCTTTTCCATAGTGAAAGCTGTAAAAACATCTAAAGGGCTGGCAGTATCACAAACAAGAAGAAAAGTGTTGGGGACCATAAAATAAAACCATTTTCATGACTTTTACTGTTAAAGAGTCTTGACTTCTTATACACACTTTGGTGATTCCAGTCTCTACCAAGGCTACAACAATCTACTTGTAGCTACACATGAGCCCGAACCACAGGGTTTAATTCTTCCTCAAGTGTGCTGAGAATGCCTACACCCACCTGACTGCCTGTGCCATGGGTTTCCTTCAACAAACGCTGCTTGGAGCAGGGAAGGAATACTTCTGAAATGTGAGAAGAAAAAATCCTGCTCCTTGCTCATGTGTGCAAAGGGACAGAGTTTTTACAGAGACTAAGAAGAAATAGGATGTGAAGCAGATCACAGAATGGTTTGGGTTGGAAGGGACCTTGAAGATCACTTAGTTCCAACCCCATGCCATGGGCAGGGACACCTTCCACTAGACTAGGCTGCTCAGAGCCCCGTCAGACCCGGCCTTGAAAAATTCCACGGCAGGGGCATCCACAGCTTCCCTGGACAAACTATTTCAGTGTCTCACCGCGCTCGCAGCAAAGAATTTTTTCCTAACATCTAATCTAAGCCTACTCTGGCACTGGGCACAGCCGAGACAGCGGCGGCAGGAACCTGCAGCTCTGTTGCTACTGGGAGTTCACGTTACACCAAAGCAGGTGCGGGGGCACCGTTCTTTCGGTCTCAACTTACCTCCCCCCGTGCTCTACCGCTTTTGCTCTGAGCTGCTTCAGCTCTGCCTCCTGCGAGCTGCGGAACCCGACCCCATTCGGCAGCGAGCAGCAGCTCATCCCCCGCGGTGCCTCAGGCGGCCGCTCGCCCCCGNGCCACAGCGGCCAGCGGAGGCGGGGGCGAGACCCTGGGGGCGTGCGGCGCTGCCTCCCCTCACCGCAGCGCTGTTGTGGGAGAGTGGGCGACTGCGCTGCCGTGGAAACCCCCAAGGCCTGACACCCCGCAGCCGCTGGCGTGGCCCGCGAGGCTCCGCGCTCCCCTTGAGCCGTCCCGGCCCCGCCGCGCCCTCACCTGCACTTTCCGCCGCCCCGCCGTGTTCTGCCGGTGATGCGCCGCCATCTTGCATGTTGACACTGTGGCGTCATGTCCGACCGGAAGTGCCGGCCCCTCACCCGGCCCGCGCGAGGCTTTTATACGCGAGCACGGAAGTGGGCGTGGCCAAGGGGGCAGGGCCAATGGGGGCGTGGCCAGCGTTCCCGCCCTGACGCGGCGCCCGCCATGTTGCCGCTTCGTGAGGCGCCGCCTCAGCCCGGCCCCAGGGCGGGGCAGGTGTGTTCCCTTCCCGGTCCTGCTGCTCCTGCGCTGTCCCCGTCAGGCTCCTGATGCTCCTGCGGTGTGATCGTCCCGCTTTTCTTCGTCCTGAGTGGCAGCGGAAGGCCTATGCTGAAATAAGAAAGGGCCTTCTCGAATAAACAAAATCAGCAGTTTTGGCTGTCAGTAATAATCGGTGTTTTATCAGTAGTTTTGTGCTTCATTAATAATAACCAAAGGTTCCTTTGTGTGGGATGGAGAGTCTGACTTTCTTGCTGAATAAGAAGTAGGGACATTGGTTAGAGCATGGTGCTGGTTGCTCTAAGGTTGTGGGTTCGATCCCTGTATGGGGCATTTTCTTAAAAGTTGGACTCAATCATCCTTGAGGATCCCTTCTAAGTCAGAATATTTTGTATCTCCTTCGGTATCTTCTGGGCGAAGAGCTGTATGAAGTTGTGTGCAGGACTCTGTTCTTAGCACACCTTTTTGTTACACTGGTTACTTCCTGGTGGTGGAACAGTAAAGGTGCTAGTAGTTAATTAGTGAAAAAAGAATACTGTGAGAGATAACATGTAAAGGGTTAAGGATGAAACGATGCATTCAGGTATTCCTATTCTTTTTCAATGCTAGCTGCAAGGCTAAGTAGAAGATAAGGATATTTATTACTTCTGCTGATTTAAACTTTGCCTGTTTTGATACAGATCACTTTTTCTAGCAATGCAGAAGGCAGAGTGCCCTCATTGCAATTGCAGGTGGAGGTTATGGTTGTGAAATGACATCTGCCTTGGCCAAAGTCCTTCCTTAACTGTGGTGTTTCACAGAATCATGGAATGGTTTGGGTTGGAAAAGACCTTAAAGCTCATTCAGTTTCAGTCCCCTGCCATGGGCAGGGACACCTTCCACTATCCCAGGCTGCTCCAAGCCCCATCCAGCCTGGCCTTGGACACTTCCAGGGATGGGGCAGCCACAGCTTCTCTGGGCAACTGCCAGTGCATTACCACCCTCACAGTGAAGAATTTCTTACTAATAACTGAACTAGAATCCAGTATTTACTGGTTAGATTAAGCAAATTTAAGACAAAGTTAATGCTGCAATAATAATTTCTCTCATTTAACCCAGCAGCAAGAGTTGCAGTTACAGACACACCACTTCCACAGAAGCACTGCAAAGAGTGGGCTCATTGTACATTGTTCTGTGGATGTATTTTTGTGGCTTTTACAGCAGATTTTGGACATGATGGAGTCTAAAACAGTGGGTTGTATTACGTGAATGCCTTGCTTATGCAGACGTAGAATATGATATCTCCGGAGATTTTAGTCACACAAAACATTTAAATTGGATTTCAGATCAACAAGTTTCACATCCCATAAAGCACAGCCTAAATACAGTAATTTCAAACAGTTGCATCTGAGTCATGCCCATAAATTATATATAGCCTACAACACTTTTGGTTTCAAGCTATGTAGAATCTACCATGTCCCTTGGGAATTTTTTCAGTGATTATCTGATCTTAAAATGCATGTCTTTATATCTTGAATTTATGTAGCTCTTATTCCAAGTAGAGAACCTATTACAGTTTTCCTGGAGGATTAGAGAGGCCTTTGTTTATGCAAAACATTTCCTTCTTGTAGTTGTATAATTATATCTTTTAAAAATGGGGTTGGAAGTGATGTCCTAAAGCCAATTAGTTCATTTATCCCAAAACAGCATCAACTCCACTGATGTAATTCCTGGAGATATCTGTTTTGTCCCTAGCTGCAACAGATGGTGATTCCAAAACCTTCATCTGCAACATATTCTACTGCTTCACTATTCTCACTGCCAAAAGAGGTTTTTCTTGTGCTTCATCTGAATTTCCTGAGCTGCAGCCTCAGCCTGTTACTTCTTGTTTCACTCCTCGTGGACATGAAGATGAGTTTGTTCCACATTTCTTCTTAACTATTTGTTGTGCTGTCGTGTTTCCTTCCATCTTCTCTCCACTGGACAAAATAATACTTCTCAGGCTCCAAATCATTCTTACAGTGTATTTCTAAAGTCTTTTAACATTTTATTTTAATTTTGTGACTGCTAAGCCTCATGAGAGAGAATGCAGCAGCACACAGAGGAAGCTGGGAAACCCTGCAGCATTCTAGAAGTTACTATTATTAAGGAAATATATTATTTATGGTCTTATTACAATGTTTATTCACTCAATGCTTACATTCTGGGCATTTCCATTCTTCCTCCTCTCCTTATCTCAACATCCTGGCTTCACTCCTGAGACCTGTTTGGTTCTCCACCACTTCCTTTTTGGCTCAGCAGCAGTTTGCTCACTGCAGTGTTCTCAGAAATTCACCATCTAGCCAAAGAAGATCAGATTTTCGTGGAAATTGAAAAATAATCCCTAGACTCCTATAAACATCATATTCTTTCTCTTCCAAAACCTAAAGCAAACAACTAATGTTATAGACTAGCTCATCTTACCACTTTCCTGCTAGGAAATGACACAAACATGATGAAAGGCTGGAAGGTTTCCTGCATAACAAAGAAAACCTTACCTACCATGTTTCTTTTCTCTAATATTGTCTTCAGCTCAGGCTTGATAAACATACACACAGAAACCAGAAAATTATCCCTATTATGATACTGATGTTTTTAGCAGCCCTCAGTAAATGTGATCTTTGTTGGACCAGGCAATCTCCAGAGATCTCTTCCAACCACAATGGTTTTGTGATACAAAGGGCTCACTGTACTTTTTTTTCACCTTAAATTAATGACCTGTTGACCTGACAGGTTGAACAAACACTGCATTATATACATTAATAGCAGCCACAATCCACTAAAAGTTCTTTGGTGCATAATGGAAAAGAAAAAAAAAAAAGAGGAAACCACTTTTTAAATGGCATAGAAATGTAAAAAGCAAAGGTTCTCTGTCTATAAACAAAGTCAATTTCAAATCAAATGTGAAAAGATGCTGACTGCTCTTAAAGACACAATATTATCTTTATTAAATTAATAATCCATTGCTGATTATAGATAATGAAGTGATGGTTGGGGTTTAAGAATGAAATTAGTATTTCATTTTATCAAAGACTAACACAAAACTAATATCAGAATTCCAATACCTCTAAGACAAGACAATAAATCACTTAAGTGTATGCATGAAAATGACTGTCTTATGAGAAGTCATCAACTTCTTAATGGACTAATACATACTGAAATGTAGTCAGGCACTTTGCTCAGTGTTTACTTACAGAGAAAACTTCTCACTGCCTCATTCTCCTCCAACCCAGAATCCAATAAATCACCATACTTTGTTCATGACAGCATCTGAAGCACTTTGACAATTACCATTAGCCTTAAGCCAGCACATGACTAAACTGAACAAAACAAGCCTTCATCTTCTATTTGAAAAAAAATATTAAATATTAAACAATAAACACATTTCACATTGGTCTTAAATCACACGCTTCCCACTGCTGTAACAAAAATGCTTCCCAGTGTAAGAAACAATCAGGTTCATGGCACCTGAATGTACATAAGTCCATGGGATCTGATGAGATGCACCCCAAAACCCTGAGGGATTTGTCTGATGTAGGTGCCAAGCCTCTCTCCATGGTATTTGAAAAGTCCTGGCAGGCAGGTGAAGTCCCAGCTAACTGAGAAAAGGGAAACATTTAGTGCCTATCTTTAAAGAGGGTAGAAAGGAGGCCCCTGGGAGCTCCCACCCTGTCAGACTCCCCTCTGCACGTGGGAAGATCACAGAACAGATCCTCCTGGAGGACAGGGAGGTGATGCAGGACACTCAGCACGGCTTCACCAAGGGCAAGTCCTGCCTGGCCATCCCAGTGGCTTTCTGTGATGGAGTGACCACATTAGTGGGCAAAGGAAGGGCTCTGGATGTCATTTCTGTAAAGCCCTTGATATGGGCCCCCACAACATCCTTCTCTCTGAACTGGAGAGAGATGGATTCAGTGAGTGGGCTGTTTGGTGAATGAGGAATTGTTGTGGTTTCATCCCAGCCAACAGCCAAGCGCCTCAGAGCCACTCATTCACTCCCCCACCACAGTGGGGAGCCTGCAAGAAATATGGAGAGAGTAATTACAAGTACATTAAGGTAGTGACAGGAAAAGGGGTGACACACATGTAGTGACAGGAAAAGGGATGACAAGAGGGAATGGCTTCAGACTGAAAGAGGGCAAATTTAGGTTGGATACTAGGAATAAATTGTTCCCTGTGAAGGTGGTGAAATACTGGCATAGGTTGCTCGGAGGAGCTGTGGATGCCTCATCCCTGGAAGCGTTCAAGGCCAGACCAGATGAGGACCTGGACAACCTGCCCATAGGAGAGGACTGGAACTAGATGGTCTTTAAGGTCCCTCCCAACCCAAACCATTCTATAATTCTATGGTTTCTTTGTTTTTAATTTGTTAAGCTGTTTGCTCTTACATAGTTTTTTATGAGTTGCATTCTTGACATATTGGAGTTTAGACTTCAATCTTACAGGGAGGTACAGTAAGAAATAGGTGCGAAACCAAGTATCTCAACCTTTGCTGGGGCTCCTGCATTTCTCATTTCGTAGTTGTGTTTGGGGCCATGCAATAAGAGTGAGACTTCATAAACTGTGTTAACGAGACTGCATCAGAAGTGCTGGAAATCTTTCAGAGATTGTAGCAGCGGTATTTTACTCTTAGCATCTTACTCTGGAGAAATGTAAAATGCTCAAAAAATACTAATGCTGTTTTTCAGAACAGTAAGAAGAAACAGATGGAATAACTTGAACTTAAGGCACTGAGATAATTTTCAGACTTCTTCAGTGTACATTAGGTCATTAGGCAGAAAGCTACTTTGTGTAACAATGCGTTTAATGTGAACTTACAATAAAAGCTATTTCCTGTTGTTCTGTAAAGTCAATTAGCTATTTACCAAATACCAAATTTCATGTCTGTCAATTTCTTATTTCATTGTGCAGCATGGAAAAAGGGAAATGGCAATCATGCAAATTATTGTCTTGATAAATACAGCATGTACTTTACACTCTTAGATTCTTTTCTAAGAGAGATTGAGTTGCATCTTTTGTTTATCTCACAGATCATTTGCCAAAGCCCCTCATTTTTTCTGGACTCATGCGTTTGGAGATTTTGTATATTACCTTCTCTGTGTATTGCTTTTGGTTTTACTGTATATGTAATATTTAATTATTCTGTGTTCCAAGTATAACAAAGCAGATGTATTTCTGTATTTCTCTACACTTTTGTTTTTTTTCTTTTCTTCCTGATGTCCCTTATTACTTTTGTTCTTGTTCCAGGGTTATGATATTTCATAAGGCATTCCTGGAATCTCATCTACGTCTTGAAATTAGTCACCCTCAAAATTAAGGGGAATCTTGAAGCTTTTGGCCAGCAGCTGAATTAGTTCAGCCCACAAAGGATGCATTTGAGTTTGTAATAAATGTGTGTGCATTACTTAGAAATCACTCTTAATGTGATATTCCAGAGGTTATAGTGCTTCCCAAATTGTGGGCACTGCACTCCCTGTATGGCAGTTTATGTTACAGACAGGAAGGAGGATTCCAAATTCTCTGAAGTTGCAGCCTCAGTAAACAGAAATCTCTGCAAATAATTTTCATTGCAAGTGTTTCCAGTGCAAATCCTTGAATTACCAAGGAGTATGGAATTTTATTGCTGAGCAGTGAAGTACCTTTTTAACATAAATTTGTGAGAAATGTCATTTATGAGCTGTTAGCATCAGTTAGCAACTGTTACACAGCTCCAGATCTGTGTTGTAACAAATTATTGCCCTATGAAAATCTGCTGTGAATTCCTTGTGTGCATCTGTACATAAAGCAAGGGGAGGATGCAAAAACAGAGGTCTACTGTGATCAGAAACTAATTGTTTTGAGTATTTGAGAAGGTCACAAGTTGTTTCAGTACATAATTGCCCATCCTGTTACATACTTGTGCCATTTTATTGGTCTACATTTGACTAATTTTTACTTCAGCTTGAAGAGCCATGCAGTATTAAAGCTCTCATTCATCTGCAAGTCTTTTTGAATATCTGTCGAGAAATTCTATCTGTCATGCAGTCGCTTGTGCAGGTTTACAACATTTAAACAGTTCCTTCTCATTTATGGAACTTTCTGATTTTTGCCTCTAAAGTTACTTGGAAAACTTTTTTCGTTGAATGTTGTAAGGAGGCAAAAATAACTGCTGATTTCTGCTAATAACAGCTTTTTGCTGTGATTGTGATTTGTGTTTATTTTTATTATGCCCAAAAGAGATGACCTCTGTTTCTGTGGTGCAGCTATCTTTAACAAAACTCAAAATCTCACTGTGCTCCCTCTGACGTGATTTCCATTCTCTGCTCTCTGGAGTTTGAGATTTGCTTTCAGGAGAGTATTTTGGTGTCTGTGTTCATACCTCTTTGCTGTTATGTGCATAGCTGAGTTTTCTGTGTGTTGTGGGGTTTTCTGTGTGAACAGTGGTTTGCATTTGCTGATTCTAATGGAGGATCATTGGCATTGCCGTGTTTGTCTCAGACTCACTTGTGGTTGGTGCTGGCTAATGGACAGTGAACGATAACCATAAACTCTGTAATTAACAGTCGTGATTTGTCTCTGTGAGAATCTTGACCTAAATTAAAACACTCAAAAAGATATTTTGTATCAAATTCAATAGCATTCTTTGTCAGTGGATGACATGATCTAGTTATGGATTGTATGATTTTGTTTTGCAGGATCCATTTCTTGAAAATATGAAATATCTTTCTCGGGCTCAAGTAATTTTCCTTCCAGCTGTTATGGTCAAAATTGCTGGATGTTTTTAGCCTTTAGGTAAAGTGATGTTGATTTTTTCCATTAAATCTTTGATAAATGTATTTATTTTGTCTCTGTAAAACACTTCTTTACTCAAACTTTCTGTGCTTGTATGAATCATACATAAAGAGACTATTGAAGACATCAGTGTGCAAATTGCAGGATTAGATTTACAGATACATCAACTGATGACAATGACTTACTTGTTTGAAATTCTTGTTCCATTCCCTCTTGTATCCATCTGGGATCTTGTGCCCTGCTTGTAATTTTAGCCAGTTTGAGACATAGTATCTTAATGATACAGATGTGTCTTGAAGGGGAATGTAGTGAGATTTTCGATCATCTTAATTTCAGATGTCTCACTTACACCAGGGGTTCCATGGTCAGCGAGTTATTGAGGGAAAGTCTCAGTGAGACAGGAAAAGGAGGTAAATGGTGCTGAATTTGTTAGGAACTTAAATAGCTGTCTCATTCCTATAAGTGGGAAAAATAGGAAGAGAGACCTTGCATGAACCCTTCTCCCTCTGAGACAGGGGCATGGGTGGTGTGTCTGTTATCCCACTGAACAGGAGATTTCTGGGATTGTACCACGGAGCATTTCTCAGTAGGTGGAAGCTAGTGGAGGAGGTGGCTGGGTAGCATCTGAGGATAAGAGGGTCATGCAGTGTGCATGAGTTGTGAGATGCTTTGACATCTTTAATGACTGCATTGCTGATCTGTAGTTTAAAGCAGTAACTAATGTTTAGAGTTATGGCACAGTTACAAGATACATTTAATTATGCAAAAATCTGGTTTTTTCAGCTCTTGACATCTGTAACCTCTTAGTCATTAAACTAATGGTGGTGTGCTAATGCTACCAACAAGAAATATTTGTCTTGTGCTCTGGCAATAAAAAGGAAAAAGGAAAGTGCTGTACGTTGCAGTTAATGGAGGAAACAGAGCCACGTCAAGAGCATGGTGAATAAATTAACAATAATTTCTGCAATGAATTTAATTTTAGTAATTTATATGATGAACATTATCTTTTTTTTGTTAAACTTCAGCTTTTTTATTTCCTCAATTTTCCTCCTCCTATTTCCACAGGAATAATGAATGAAAATGGGAAGAAAACGGTGTCATTACTCTGAGACTGGTTTTCTGCCCTCTCCCCACGGTAAGAAACTGCCTTCCTAATGGGAGAAAGGAAATTTTCCACTGTAGCATGAGAAAAGTAACTTGTCTAAGTGTTTTGTGGTTAGCTGCAAGTCCTAAACTGCTAGAGATAAAAATTCTTGTTCTCTGAGCTCTTGCTTTTTGGATTTTAAATATTACAGTGTACGGAAGGAGTGCAATTCTTTTTGCTGTGTTGAGGTCTGTGTTTATCCCCTGTGCCCCATTTTTCACAGGGACAGATGGATGGAGAAGATACAGCAGAATAAATACGTGCAGGTAGGGATCTTTATTGCATTTAGTGGTATTAGCTGGTACAGGATTGTAAATGTAGCAGTTATAGTGCTTTTATAGAGTGATGCTTGAGTGATCGTTAAAATTCTGCTCTCTTAATTGAACTTGCCTTGAGAACATAATCTTGCTTTCTAGAAAAATAACTTACACTGGAACTTAAAATGTCTTGTTGTTTCTTGTATCACAGAACACTTAGAGTTTTATTTCTTTTAAAACCATCTTCAGTCGTACCTATCCAGAAAAATGTTTAATCACCGTTTGTTTCTCTGTGTGCATTAGTGCTGCCTGGCTTTTAAGGACAGCGTAGTTGCTTTGGTAGAATTCTTCCAGCAAAACCCAGAGTAACTCTCTTATCATCAGGAAAGATGGTAGGAAAGATTTATGTTCTACTTAATAAAGAAGAAAAATATTTTAGACAGTAATGGGTTCTGTTGATGTAATTAAGAGGAAGAACTGTACTTAGCATTAGGGCTTACCATGAACGTTGTGTGTTACTGTCCAATACCTGTTACTAGCAGGTTCTATGCATCACTTTAAAAAAATAAATATAATTATTTCAGATATGGGGATAAATGCTGTGATTTTCATTTTGCTCAAAGAAGGTTTGTATGTTTTAATGGAAGTTATGGCATAGTGTGCTATTGAATGTATTTTGGGATCTGATCTTGTATATGAGAGACAGTATATTTGAATTTTGGATTTTGTCTGTATAAGATAAAATGAATATACATCAGGGCCTGGGAATAATAAAAAACAGAAATTAAGGAATGAAAAATAGTAATGTATGCTCTAATTTCTAACCAAAAGCTTTTAATGAAAGGAAGAATTTGTGCCAATATTTAATGCATGCCTGCACGGTTTAAAGCTTGGAATAAAATGTGAAACAGGAAACCTTTTGCTTTCTTACCATTTCACACATATATTTCCAATTGAACAAACATCCGTCTTTGCTTTTAATAAATGTAGCTATGATTTCAGCAGAAAGAAAATAATTGATTAATATTTAGGTGATTATTCTTCAAAATTATCACCCAAGGACTTTTCCCTTTCTTACAGTGTTGTCAGTGAGAGCACAAAATTTCATTTACTGTTTACAGAAAAGCAACCAAGCTCCTCCCTGCATCCCTCCCCCAGGCATCCCAATACAAAATAAAACTTTCTGCATGGGAGCTGGCTCAGGAGAAATGATGTTGTTGGGAATGGAAATGTGAAGGTGAGAAAACCAAGACTTTCTGTGTCCTTGGAGATAAAAACCAGCCAACATTACCTTCAGAAATCAGTGTGAAAGCTTTTTTATTTTGAAGGGGATAGTGTAAGTATTTTGGTTTTGCTAAATATTTGTATACTGTGAGAAAATTCAATTGCTGATTATCTTATTTTAATTTTATGTCTACTTGATCAAAATATTTGGGAATGTATGTGTACAAGTGTGTGTGTCTATATATATAAAATATGTGCTCACAGGTATTTAAGTATTAGATGTGGCTTTATTTTATGTACAAGGAGCATCTACTTCAGAAAATCTGTCTTCAGAAAATATAGAACCACTATATTGCTGTAAACATGTAGCTCTTCCTGTAATTTACATGTGTCAGTAAAACATTTTACTTAACGTTTATATATTTGTCATGTTAATTACTATTAATTATTGTCATATTAATTATTATCATGATAATTACTGTCGGCTCTGTTTTGTTATATCACCTCATGCATAGTATTCCTCAAGTTGGCTGTAGTACTATCTAATCTTAGTTACACTGAACTTGATATACTGAAATTTCTTTAGCAACACAAATCTGGAATGTTTTTCTCGCAAAAATACTGGTGAGTGATTTTTTTCAGGATGCTTAAGTAATGCACAGTCTAGCCCATGGCATAGATTTTTGATTTTGGAAGCAATGAGTGAGGATATGATAAGATATGATATGGATATTGATATTGTGAATAACTTTGTCTATTACGTGTGTTAAAAAATCAAACCAAACAACACCAAAAAGAAAACAAACCCAAAAAACTGCACTGGTAGATGTTTATCCAACCCTTCCAAACACAAACTTTTCCTTGGGATGGGGTGACGAGTGAGAAGTGGAGAGTGGGGGACAAAGTGCTGGGCGGAAGAAATGGCCTTGTATGTTAGAAACAGCAGTAGTCCTCTAAAATGTCCAAGCTGGATTTTACTAAGGACTAAAATCTGTTAGATCTGGTCACCATCATTGGCAGTTAAATAGAAGAAAATGGTGATCAGAAACAGAATTTTTTTTCTGCTTATTGAAACTGAGTAGGTGATAACAGAAGCTTTTGGCAAGGTACAGAACAGAAAAGACAGAATTCCTGTCCTGTTTCATAACGTGTTGCTGTAAGCTGCTTTCTCATTTTTTTTCTTGTTTCAGGTGAAGAGGTGAACACATCTTTATTCCTTATTCCCGTGTGAAAGAAAATACTAAATGCACACTAAAACCAAACTAGCAGTTAGTTTACCCTTTATTTTTTCCAGATCCAGGTGCTCACAGGAAATATTCAGTGGGTGGCCCTTGACAACGGAGTTGATAGAAGTAATTTGGGACTCAGAATTGGTTATAATCCATGCTAAAACTAGATTGAAACACAAATAAGAACATTTTTATAATTATGTTCCTACCAGTTTTCCTATTTTGAGAAACTTCTCATGAATGCCCCTTACTGACTTTGATAGTATTTTACTGAGCAGTTTTATCAGTTTCAAGTCTACATTTGTGGATTGTTGGATATCTCATGGTCAGTAGTTTGATGGGTATTACCTCTCTGCATTTAAAAGGAACTCTGTGTTTTTGGGGAACTGAACAGAGTTCTGAAATTCACGCAAATGGAGCCAAATCAAGGAGTAGTGTAGAAGGCTTGAATTTGTATTTTGTTTTTCAATCTAAAAGTCAAAATTTGTTAGTTACCATCTCTAGTGATTAGTCAGTACCCCAGCAAGCATTTTGTAATCCATGTCTCTGAAACACTGTATTAACAGACTCATTTTTGGCAGTACTTTGCTATTCTATAAAATTATCTGAAAACCCTTTATCTTAAGAAATTTTAGTAGCAAATTGTACTTTAGTAGTGCCCAGTGTCTGTTTCACTTAATGACTTGTTTTTTTATCCTTTTCTAGTACTTTGCAGGTCATTTGTTCAGTAAATTTCATCAGTATATCTGGAATTCCTTGGGTTTTGACATAAAAATAGTCTGTGTCATTTTCGCAGTACCCTTAAGCCTGCAAGACTAACGTCAAGCAATGCCTAGCTTTGTACACTGAATGCAGTTCTCTCAAGATGAGAAAACGAAGTCATTTCCACTTTAATTTAAAATAAAAAGTTGAATTTTAAGACGTGTTTATGTAGCCTTGATCCTGTAGAAAATGGTACTTCAGTAACTGAAGGTACCAGGGCATTTGTATCTGATATTGATGGACTGGTCTCTACTACAGGACTAGAGGTCCCGAAACCTGTTCAACTCTTAATTTAATTTAAATACAAATTTCTTTCATATGCTGGAAATTAACAGATCTGAACTGTAGCCTTGCATCTGCCTCACCAGCATATTGGCATAGTACATATTGACATACAACTTCTTTGCACTAACTTGTAGTTACACACCCAAGTTTGTTCTGTCAGGTTCTGGAAAAAATCTCGTGCTTAGGCTACTCCTAAGAAAACTTGTTCTGTATCTTCCCTCCCAGAACTGGTTACTGGGGAAACTTTTGTGTCCCGTGCAAAAACTGAAATTATTTCTAAGGGTAACACTTTACCTCAGTGTCTTGCCTTAAAAATTCAGCTAATTCAGCAGTACATGATGCGGTGGCTGAGTTTAGCTGAGCTTCAGGAATTCCAAGTAGTCATTCTGCCTTTTTAATATAATTTTAATCCTTTGTATAGGAAGGATTTTTCAGTCACATCTTCTTAGCTTCCTTTTTCCCAGCCCAAGTCACGATCTGTAAATACTTGGCAGTTGATCAAAGGCCAAAACATTTGGTGTTCCATGTGAGCACAAGTACCTTGCTAGTCCAGGTCTGCTGAAGAAATGCTGTCATGTACATCCATGAGTATTTGTCCTATTATGACTTCTGGTCACAGTTGCTGCAGGCAATGTGTTGCATCTTTGTGCTCTTGATCACTGCTTTTGTCAGATTCTTTTTTTTTAAAAAAATTCAGCTCTGAAACCCTTAATACTAAAATGACGTTTGTATTTGCTAAAACCATTTTCTTTGCTTCATTTATTTCAGTTGATGTAGTTCCCTAAAAACTGAGTTTCCCTGTTGTCCTTAAAACTGCTTTGAAGATAAAATTGATCTTCTTAGAATTATTAAAAATTAAAAAAAAAAAAGAACATCTTGATTTTCAATTTATCTTTTGAGCTTTCGATTGGAAATGGGTCTGTGTGGTTTGGCAAAGTAACAGTTCTTTGGTTATATACTTCCATTTTGTTACCATGGTAAATTCTGATCTCTGAGTTGCGGTTCCTGATCAGATCTGAACATGCTTGCGAAGTCCCAGAGGAAAAAAACCCTCCCAAGTCCCATAAACCCCAACAAAATCATTGCACAATCATTCTTGCTTGCATATTCTTTTAAAATAAATATATCTGCATCTAAAGAAGAGAGCTGTAAGTGCAAGAGAGTATTGATTCTCTAACATGGTGCACATGTGAGCTCACAAAAAGAAGTAGCAGAGCTGGACCTCAGCAATCAAAAATGCAGAGTGTCTTAAAGACTTGGTGGTGACCAAAAGTGTTTATTGAATGGGAGTAATCAGTTCTGACATGAGTCACAAAGGACAAATCATCCTGTAATGGGTCAAAATTTTCTTCATCTTCTGTGGATGAGAACTTGTCATGTAAACTGCTGTCATCTACAGCAGTGTGGTAAATTCAGGCACTAGTAACTGAATACTTACAGTGATTTGCCTTCAGTCACCTCGGTGCTTCTCATTGCCACCCTTCCCCTTTGTCAGGGATTTAAGCCTCGAGCAGAATAACTGAAAATGCAACTGGACAAAGCCTTGAGCCGAATTCGGTGTTGGCCTTGCTCAGTGGAGGGGATGGATCTGATGAACCTTAGACATGGGACTAAATTCTGTTTTCAGGAAGTACAGAGGAACAGTAACTGAGGTGCAAGGCTGCTGATACTTTAATCCACAGTGAGAAACAATTAGATAATTGTCAGAGTTCTGATAGAGTTGTGATTTTGTCACTTCCTTGCTGAAAAAGCAAAGGAAAAAAGTATCTCTTCTGTAACCTGAATTGCAGAGGGTGAATCCAGATTCAGTAGTCGATCTTTATTTGGTTTGTTTTCCATTACTCTTTTTCTAGATCAATGTGCGTCAAGTTGGTTTTGCCTTATATCTTGGCTGCCTCAAACACAGCAGGAGCAGCTGGTCAGAAGAGGTGATTGTCCTGCTGGGTTCAGTGTTGGTGTGGCCTCACCTGGGGCACTGTGGGCAGTTCTGGGCCCTGCAGTTTAGGAAGGATGAGAAGGTCCTTGAGTGTGTCCAGAGGAGGGCAGCAAGTCTGGTGAAAGGGCTGGAAGGGGTGCCCTGAGAGGAGCTGCTGAGGGCTTTGGGCTTGTCTGCTTTGGGGAAAAGGAGGCTGAGGGGCGACCTCATCTCTCTGACGGCCTCCTGAGGAGGGCAAGTGGGGAATAAGGTGCTGAGCTCTTCTCCCTGGGATCCAGTGGCAGGACATGTGGCAATGGTCCAAAGCCACACTGCAGGGGGTTTACATGGGACATTAGGAAGAATTTCTTTGCCAAAAGGGTGGTCAAACGCTGGAACAGGCTTCCTAGAGGGATGGTTGGTGCCCCAGGCTTGTCAGTGTTTAAGAGGCACATGGGCAGTGCCCAAGGCCTTACAATGGTCAGTGCTGAGCTGGTCAGGCAGTTGGGCTGGATGGTCATTGTAGATTCTTTTCAATTGAAATAGTCTATTCCTATTCTACTCTATTTTACTCTATTTAGATACAGAGTTTCAGAGAAGTAAAAAATCATTTATCTAGTAGATATTAAAGCTGTGTGTTATTTCTGTTATTTTCTAATTGTCAAGAGCTTTCTTTCTTAAGTTACCTCTAGTACTGGAAACAAACACTCAGAAGGAAAAATGGATCCCTTGTTTTGGCCATCAGAAACTAACAGCTTCCGACGTTTCACCCCCGAGTCCTTGGCAGCAATCGAGGAAAGGATTGCCAACAAAAAAAAAGAGCAAGTCAAAGTTAAAGGGAAGAATAAGGACCAAGGAGTTGAAGAAGATAAGCTTGCTCCTCAGCTTGATCTGAAAATCTGCAAAAAGCTGCCTTCTCTGTATGGGGACATTCCTCCAGATCTCGTTGGGGAACCCCTGGAGGATTTTGATCCATACTACAGAGATCACAAGGTTAAAACTTCCCAAAGCATTTTTTATTTTTAATTTTTGCCTGCTGAACTCTTAAGGGATAGTAAAAGCTCTATTCAGGAGAAACTGGGGTTTGATGGTTCTGTAGACAGACCTCTGAAATTTACTGACAACTTTTGGGGGGGAATGCTAAGGTATGCTCTGTATTATGGAATGAAGATGTATTTTAAGTTCCAGTCAAGAATCAAAATTAATTATGAATACATGATATGTGATTGGTACACTTCAATAGTAAATATATTCTGGGATAAATGATGCTTTGTTTTCCAGAGCAGTTTCTCTGATGCCTGTGGGGCTGAATTCTGTTGTATAAACAGTGCCTGTCCAACAGCAGATCATGCTGGAATTGCAGATGCTTTCACTGAATCTCAAATATTATAAAAATTAAGTGAGGCACAGTTGAGATATTTCCAGTACTCTGTGTAGCAAACCCATGTATTATCATTGTCTTAATTTTCTGTTACTTTATGTCTCACTGGCTTTGTTTATTGTTCCAAGTTATATTGCACTTCCTCCATGCTATTCCAAAGTGGTTGGTGATGCTGACTATAGCAGAGTATAAAGTAGATAGTCTAGGAATCCCTTCTAAATTAAATACTTAAATAAAATGATTACTACTGTCAAGGAGGACTTGCTCTGGAGAGCATAAAGTTCCATCCAGTCCGAGTTCCTGTTTTAATGTATACCAGCAAGGTAGTGGAGTGTAATAATTTTATCAGAAAACATGCTTTAGACTTTGATCTTCCAGATACTTTCTTCTCAAAGTAATTAAAGTGATACTTTTGATGAAGAGCATCTAAGGTTGATTGAGTTGAAGAAATTTATACTAAAGTTAGGAAACTGTGGTTTTCATTCAAGAGATTTCATTTTTGCTATATGGCAAAAGTGCTGAGCTGCATGGACCTTAAGGTAGCTTAGAGGGAATTTACAGTGTTACTTGACAGTGTAGAGATATTTCAAAATTCACATTTTTGCTTTGACTGTCCAGGATTTTGGCAGTGCTACACAATGTGTATTTTGTAAATAATCCCTTGTAGCCTATGAAACTGTCCAAGAGTAAGGTATTAAGACCATTGTTACAGTCCCAGAGTAATTTAATTACTTTGACCAAGTGAATTCGATTACTTGCTCTTCATATTCATTCCCATTATGGCTTCTTCCTCTCAGGCAATAATGAACTTTTATAGAGCTGCTGTCTTTCCTCCAGAATGTGTGTAATCAGGTCACAGCTCCAAGTAAGAATAAAGGAAAGCTGTACTCCTAACTGTAGTTAGATATAGCTCTAGATGCAGACTTGAAAAACTGAACATTAAATTTTTGCAGGAATTTTTAATTAATTTAAATGTTTCATAGATTGTGAATCCTTTTTTTAATAGACTTTTATGGTGGTAAATAAAAGGAGGACTATTTTCCGGTTTTCTGCCACACCTGCCTTGTTTATATTTGGTCCTTTTAATCCAGTCAGAAAAACAGCAATTAAAATTCTGGTCCATTCATATCCTTTCATGGGTTTCCCTGATTTGACTCTTAAAATATTCTGTGCCATTTTCTGTCATTCTGTTCCTCTGTTTGTGCTTTTTCTGCTTTTATTTGGAATTATTAATTAGTGGAAATAGGTCTTTTTAGGTAAACATGTCTGAACATGTCAAACATGTTATGTCCCACTAGTGTCCTAACGTCCAAAACTGTCTCCACATGCAGACAATTCATTTTTATATTTAAAATATGAATTTTACCCAACTGAGAAGGTTTGGTCTTGGTGGGATTCTTGAGATGGTCCTTTGCAGGGATGGGACTTGGATTTCAGTGATCCTTGTAGGTCCCTTCCAACTCAGGGTATTTTGTGATTCTGTTATAAGTTTCTTTGGAAAACACATGAAAAGTTCTGAGCATATTCAAATGAAAAGTAATTATTTGAATGCTTGTGCGGTTTTGTGTGTGGGAATCAGCAACTTTTATGAACTTCATTTTTTATAATGTAGCATTTTTTCCTTAACTTACTATTCACATTTTTTGTTGCCATTATTACATGTACTGTGTTACTCAATTGCATGGCAATGACTGTCCCTAAGCTCCTTGAACAAGCCTACTGGACTGAGTAAGTACCTCAGTGGCCATGTGTTCACTATTTTTCCAAGGATACTAACATGCAGGACTGAGAAATTTAAATAATGTGGTGATCTAATTCTGGGGCTTGAAAATTCTCAGATATATCTCTGAGGAAGGCTGAGGATTGTTGTTATATCACACAGTCTTTTGTGGAGCTTCAGTGCCTTTTCTTAGAGGTTCTCACCATATGCCCTTTTTCCTGTGTTGCCTGATTTTGCCATCTGGTGTAACACAGGAGGTTGGCCCATTTTCCTTTTGAGGATTAAATCTTTTAGAGAGACTGTGCAGCAGGATATTAACTTAACATCTCTCATTCTACAGCAATAACCTGAATGTCTGTTATAGTTGCCTCATGCAAAAGCTATAAAGGAATAAACATTCATTCTGTTCTTTCCTCCTGTTTCCTGGTGACCCTCCTAAGTCAGTTGTTCCCACGAGGAAGCCATTTATTTGTAATGTCTTGCTTCCTTTTGTACTTGTGCACTGTATCCAGTGTAACTTGAGTTAATGTTCCAGAATTAAATCTGGAAAATGTGCCTGGAGCCTCAGAATTTCTGTAATTTTAATTCCTTTTATTTTGGGGCAAGCATGGTGATAACTTAATCTTCTGTAGGATTTCCTTCAGTTACACTGTATTTGTCAGAATAAATACATAAAGTGTGAAAACTTTACAGGCTGAAATAAATCTTTGCTGTTATTGTTCTGTCAGAATGGTGAGGCTTTGAAATTTTCCAGCCTGCTTTAGAACATAAACACAGTCTTAAAAATGTTTCCTAAGGAAATGTGAGCTATCCTTCATCCAGAAATAGCATCATATGCTTATGTGAATATTTGTGTTTGTAGATTTACATGGAAAATTTACTAAAATTCAGGAAGGCATCTTGTCCCCATGATGCTTCTGAAAGTAATGCAGCCTGTCCTATTGTGCTTCACATTTGCTACCTTTGTCTTCATGCAAGGACTAAATCAGAGAAAAGATAGAAATGTGCCTGAATGTGTATCAGTCTCATTAATATTTTTACTTCTGTAACTTTAATATACACTTTCCTCCTCAGGAATGTTTTCAATGCCATATATACCACTGAAATATTGATAAAAATAGTAGCGAGAGGATTTGTTTGGAACGAATTTACCTTTCTTCGAGATCCATGGAACTGCTTGGATTTTTCTATTGTTATTGTAATGTAAGTAAAACTCTGCTGTTCTTTTACACTCAGGAGACAAAAACACAGAGAAAATACTGTTTGGTGTTGCTGAAATTCCTTACAGTTGTTGGCTGCTAAACTGTGCTTGAATCACAATTTCCATGTCTGCAATGAGAAAAACAGACTTTAAAGTAAGACCTAAATGAAAAGCTCATCTTAGAATTGTGTTATTGTTCTCAATTTAGTCCACATTTAAATTTTGTCCGGAGGTAATTGCGTAGACAGCCCAAACCAAGCCTGCCTCTTTATGTTGTCTTAATTGTACTCTGGATCAGATGAAACTCACTTGAGAAGGGTCCAAAATGGGTCACAAGGTGTTGAATGACTTGGTGATAAATAACAGATGAAATCCCAGTGTCAAGTGATGCTCGAGGAAGAACAGACCTCGCTTTACATGCAAATTCATGGGCTCTGAAATAGCTTTCACTTGTTGGGAAGATGATGTTGGAGTTTAAACAGACAGGTTTGTAAAAGCACCACTCTAGCATGCAGTCATGGTCAGAGAAGGAGATAGAAAATGAAGACATTGTGTATAAGAAGTAAAGGAGCAGAACACACATTATTTCACTGTGTGGCCTGTATTTTAATTCAGGACTTTGTGTAGTTTTGCTCCTCACATGTCAAAAGATGTCAGAATCAAAAAATAAGCAGTGAAGATGCATATCTGTAATTCCACATAACAAAAAAACTAAATAGAGTAAAACTCACATGAAAAAACAGTTGCAGAGCAGGAACACAGTTGAAGTGTATGACACAGAACCAAAAAGAGAATAAATAATATTTTGCTTCCTACAGTGAGAGCTAAAGGCACCAGATGAAGTTGTCAGGTGGCAGAATAAAAAAGAAGGGAGTAGTTTGTAACACTATGTGTGGGTTTTTCCTCATTTGTAAATAACAGGTTATGTACACAGGTGTCATCACACACATCTATATGTATATGGAAAATTATTCTTATGGCTAATGATGAACTGCTTAGGAGCTTGAGTATTGTTGTTCATCAGCAACTGTCACTAGGTAGTTACTGATAGCTACAGCTATCACAAGACAGTCCGACAGCTGCATGAAAAATTTCATTTATGGTCCTTTCCTACCTGCATCCCTAATTAATTTGTGTTCAGCTTTACAGTATGGTACCTCCACCTGTTTTTTTCCATGTCTTATAGTACAGCAAAGAAAACTATTTGTAAATTAGCTCAACTGCTAACTCAAGTGTAATTATTGCTTAAGGTACTTGAGAATTATTCAATCTTACAGACTAGGCAAAGCCAATGTGCTCTGATCTGCTACTGACAAAGTCATGCTCTAAGGAGGTTGCCTTTTCAACCATTGCTGTCTCAGGTTTTGTTATTGAGACTTTTTATTTTCAGGAATTCTGTTGCCAGTTATGACCTTGTCATGAGATGGGTCAGAATTCATGTCCTTTCTGACGTGAAAAAAGTCTTAGAAAATATGGGATAACCATATAGACCATGCAACACTTTAAAATACTGATTTTCTGAAATTTTCTAATTGTTGAGATGTTAAAATTGAAACTAGTTGCAGTACTCAAGTTCTCACTAAATGTTAGAAAGACCCATGTGGTACAGAATAAACATATTATAAATCTGCTGTTGCTCAACCTTCTTCTCCTGATGTGTGTATTTTATTTTGAGAAACATATTCTTTGCAACATATACTTTCATGAGAGAAGCCTCAGTGTGACAGTGTGGTTATGACATTGAAGGTTTTATATTTATCTGACATTTTGATGGATAAACTCTTCCAAAGTTAAAGCATCCAAATCCACACTAAGTAGGAGCTTGCTGTGTTTCTTTTCAGAGACACTGCTCCAAAGACCCATTACTTTATATCCATACCTGGAAATGGACTTAGATTCCTAATTTTCGGCATATATCTTGGGACATAATTGACTTATTTATTTTCTGCAGTGTATTCATTACTGCCTGCTCCATAAGGAAATGTTTGAAAAGCTCCATCTTTGTCGTTCGGTTCAGTGTGGGTTAATTTTACAGGTACATTACTGCATTTCATAGTGTTGGCAACGTTTCAGTTCTTCGAACTTTCAGAGTACTGAGGACTTTGAAAGCTATTTCAGTAATACCAGGTAAGGAGCAACACATCTTACTGGTTTTCCCTCTGCTTCACCAGGATGAAATTTCTAATTCCACTCCTGTTCTTGTCTTCCAGTTCTCTGGTCACTTTTTGTGACCCCAAGGAATCCCAAGGTGTGACTATTTTGCACCCTCAGCAGCATCCTAACACAATTTTTTGAATCATCTTTCCTTCAAATGGTTTTGACAAAGGCAAATTCTTTTTTTTTTTTTTGCCCCATCATTGATGTTCATTTTTATTTAGCCCAGTGCCTTTGTCTCTTTAATTTGTCTTCCTGGAGCAGCCCACTGTATGGGATATGTTCTCTTATATCTGAACCACCATATTTCTGGTTTCATGTTCTACCTCATTATCTTAACCTTCTCTGGTTCATTTCCCAGAATGTTGATTTCACAATTTGATAGACTTTCATTTGTTTCCTTACTGCCCACAGCCACTGTCTGGATTGTGTGTAATACTTTCAACTCTCTGTTGCATATGCCATCCAGATATTCAATATTTTTGAAAGTTGTGTCCTTAATTAGGATACCAAAGTATGATTTCAGAGTCCAACTGCAAAAATTCAAAAATTCACTTGAAAATCTATAATTTACTGTGTATCTCATGGTCATAATGTATGTTAACTTTACCATTTCCATGTAATTGCAAATATATTTTTGATTTTGCTTTGAATTAAAAACATTGAAGGTGTTTAATTTTAGTATCTAAGTCACACATCAATACTTTTCCTTTGTCTTTAACAAACTTGCAACTGTTGTGTCTTGTCATATAGGAACATCATTGCATTCCTTTTTTCACTTTCCATGTTATTGGATCTTATTTTCCTAGGTCTGAAAGTCATCGTAAATTCACTTGTTGAGTCTGTTAAGAAACTCGGGGATGTGTTGATCCTGACTGTATTTTGCTTGAGTATATTTGCACTAATAGGCCTCCAGCTTTTTATGGGAAATTTAAAATCCAAATGTGTCCTCAATAGAACTCTGTACAACGATTCGTTGTGTAAGGATCCCAAGATATATGTACCAAGTGATGAAGGTAAATGTTTTTCCTTTACATAATCTGGATATCTTCCTATATATGTCTTGATTTTTCACAAAGCTGTTAAAATGTAGTTTGCCTGGATTCCTGCCAAGAAGGTTTGTCCCTCCATTTGCACAAGTAGTAGTATGAAGTCTCTGGGTCAACTGAATTTGAGATTAGTGAATCTTGGATTTGGAGAAAGATCAGTAGTCTATGGGATAGAAGGGACTGAGTTTTCTACAAGCATTTTCTTCTTTATCTGTGCATTGCACAGGAATCCTAATTTTAGGGGTACTGCACAGAGAATTATTTTTTCCATCACTTATTCTGTATTTCATGGATTTTGCTTACTTCTCATGGAGATTCTTATTTTTGCCAAAGATCAAATAAATTTGTACATTGTTAGTTGTGCAGCAAATTGTTGCTATTTATTTTAAATTGTCAGAGAGACAGATCTGCTGAGAATCAGTCCTGTATGCACTTTGTTGGGAAAGGATCTTTCACAGAGTTTTGATCCATCAGAGTGTTTATAAAGTGCAGCAATGTTTGGTTTACTGTCAGAAAGCTGTAGAAACTGACAACTTCTGATTTTATGATTCCTTGATTTAATTTTTTTTTTTGTTAGAGCTCTGCTACAGACAGAATGACTCTCCTGAAATATTGCTCTGTGGGTACAGTGTAGATCCCAAGTAAGTGAACAAAGCAGTTTTAGTACTTTCTTAATTTTTTCCTCCAGATGTACTGTGGGTTTATTTTTGGTCTAAAGGAATGGTGATGATTTTTCAGGAGGAAGAAATGGGTTGGTGGGTGTGTTGTTAAATTAAAAGCCAGATATTTCACACCAGAAAAAGAACGACCTACAAGGATGAAGCCAATTTTATATGTACTTTGTTGTTAACTACTGGGAGTATAATGGTAAGGTAGAATGACATAAATGAGAGGGGGAACAGAACAGTAAAGACTTTTTAGATACTAATAAGCTCTCATCTCCTCATCTTGGTGAATTATCTAAAAGTAAAGGTATTTCCATTTTTCCCCTCTCTGTGTATTTGTTTGGACATGCCCTACATCAGTGAGAGTTTTTGAATGATGAATTTACATCAGTGAGAGTTTGAGAAACCAAACTAAGGTTTCTGTCTAGTTTTCTTCACTAGACAAATGGCTTTCTGGGATGGTCAGATATCAATCAGCCCTTCTGGCAGGAATATTTTGGGGAACAATGAAACGTAACTTCAGACAAACTGAACAAATCTCTATGTGTCGCTGTGCATTGGATGCTTTCAGGTACAATTGAATCTCCTCATAAGTGTTGTTTAACATTTCTTTTGTGGTTAGTCGTGAGTGTCCAGAAAACTACACCTGTGAGAAGATTGGGAAGAATCCTGACTTTGGTTATACAAGTTTTGACCATTTTGGCTGGGCCTTCCTCTCTGTGTTCCGGCTGATGACCCAGGACTACTGGGAGCGTCTCTACAGACAAGTGGGTACTTTGTTTACCTGCTGGAATGACTTTAGATGGGCAATTCAGAGCTTTATGTCCACTAGAAAAGTCTGTCTTGGTTTTAACATTACTGACAGCAATTTTCTTTTAAAATCAATGTAAGTATTAAGGAAGTAGAGTCAAGTGACTGAGCTGTAATGCCTTCTGCAAGTGATGTTGGATGGGAGCAATCCTGCTGTGAATGCTCATAGTTTTGTTGGAGAACACGCTCGGGTCAGTGGTTAAAAGCTAAGTAAGAGTTAAATATTTGTATGTGAATGATGCCTTAGGTTTTAACTCTTCTATTTTTCAAATTCTGTATTCCCAGTGTGTAACTCTGCAGTGTCCTGCAGCCTGGGAGCTGCTGCTCTCTCATGCTGAGACAGACAGAACAAAGCCTCTCCAGGCTGCTCTCCAAGGACACCCAGCCCGGCCTAGGCCCAAAATGTGTAACCCAGCATCTTGAGAAGGGGGGCAAGCTGAGGGGAAATCACATCATTAGCTAAAGTTTAATTGGTGAAATTGGGTTGAGATGCNTGCATCATAACCACCCAAGGGCTGGGATATGGAGCAGATCCAGCCAGGGAGCTCCCTGCTACTGCAGGGAATGTGAGGATTTGTCATGTTCTCTGTCTGTCTTCTTTTTAAGTGCTGACTCCTCCCCAAACCTTTTGGCTCAACACACACACTTTCATTTTTGACAACATGGTACTAAAAAAATTGGAGCCTTTATGTTTTGATTCAGAGAGTTGAATGTAACTTTTCAATTCTGAGGGTTTTTTTGAAAAAATGACATAAAAATGCGTGTAGAGAATTCTCTGGATCCCTTACATCTATACAGTGCCTTTGCTAGACAGGTATAATACTCTCTGCCTTGTTATTTACCTTTCATATTGATCAATTTTAATTCTCTTTTCCATCAGCCTTTATTAACTGGGACTTTTTTATATGGATGCAACTTCTTTTGCCATTTGAAGGTCATGTGATTTTTAGTTTTTAATGTCTCAGAGCTTAGCTTTGAGCCAGCTGCTCTGCTGCCATTTAAAGAAATGTAAGAATGAGAGAATCAATCTAAATATTACCTCTGATTCTGTAATTAAAACGTCTTTCATGATTGTATAGATAATACTAGCTTTCATCTTTATTACTGAGTTTCATTAATTTCTTCCACAGTCACATGTTTATGTTTTAAGAGATGAAGTTATCTTCTCATAGCTTAAACTCTGGTGATCATTTACCTGATTTGCTGGAAGATATTCGATTTAATTTTAAGAATGGGGTTTGCTAATTCTTCTCTGCAGCACGTGACATTTTTATGTATAACTTAGACCAGAGGCAAACAATCTTACTGTTCATTGAAAACACTGCAGTACATTAAATTTTTGTATTGCGTAGAAAAATAAATTGTTTTAAGTTATTTTGAAATTGCTTTTTAAACGTTAGTTTGTTAAGAATTTATTACCACCTTTACCTTTTCCTCACAGACCATCCGTACATCTGGAGTGTCCTGCATCTTTTTTTTCATGGTGGTCATCTTCTTCTGCTCATTTTATCTCTTCAATCTGATCTTGGCTGTGGTAACTATGGCATATGAAGAGGAAAATAGAGCTACTCGTGCTGAAACAGAGGCAAAAGAAAAACTACTTCAGGATGCCAGGAAAATTATAGAGAAAGAACAGGTTTGTAAATTATTATATATAATCTGTACTTCCTTTTGTTTTCTTCTGTTTGTGAATTAGGGAAATAATGTTTTGAATTAAACATGGGCTTCTTACAATACTTTCTGAGAAATGAGGAAGTATTTCATTTCTCTTTATGTCTTTACAAATGCATGTATGCATGTAAATATATATTTAAATACATAAACATTCCTGTGATACAAAAAACCATCATGAATCCAAGTTAAAACATACCAAGTTTTAGGATTTGCAGACCTGACATTGTATAGGAATGGCTTTCTGGCAAATGACTAACTTTTATGGTATTGCATAGGTGCTGTACTCCATAGTTTGCCCTGTTCTTGTACAGTACCATTATTGCTGTGCCCAAAGATTCCTTTCTCTGGGTATCCCTTCTTGATATTACCCCATGAAGGAAATATGAGTGGGTAAATTTTATCTTCCACCTTTAATAAAAGATATCTCTGACTTATTGCTAGCAGTAAGAAAAGTCAGACTTGTAAAAGGACAAACAAATATTCTCTAGCAACTATCAAATTTCATCGTTAAAGTGTAAGGCATCACCAAATTGCCAAGTTCCTCCTCTACAGTTGTTGACCGGTCTCTAATGTTTCTCTGCCTGACATTCCAGCTTGCCAGGCTTTGCTTAGGCTTTTCTTCCTTCTGTTTTACTTTTTTCTTCCTTCTATTTTTCTTTCAACAGGATTAGTATTTAGGAAAATTTAGCATCTTAGGATTTAGCTTGAGCCTTTAGTTTTCTGCTCTCTTGGACTCAGTGTCCTTTTCAAAGCAAGAAAAGGAAAATAAAAGGATAAACCCTTATATTTTGTAAATCAGATACAAAATACAATATTTAAAGTGACAAGGGCAGACTTTAATTACAGTAGCTCACAGGTAACCCTGCTTTGTCTTTCAGAATTGTGAATAGCATTTTGTACTCCTGTCCTTTTATGGCAGTTTAACATTTGAAACCTAGAAATTGTCAGTGCAAATCATTCAGATAGCATAATAATTATATGTATATGATCCTAGTCCATGCATTGGTATTTGCCTTGAATTAACAGACAGACCTTTTGCTTTTGCTGTTACAGATGCTGGCTGCAGAAGAAAGCAGTAAGGCCTTGCATGCTGGATCTGAAATGTCAGTTGCTGGCTTGAAAAATTCAGAAGGAAAAGAGAGTAATAAAGAAACACCTGCTTCAAGGCAAAACTTAATTTCAAATGACCAAGAAAATGAGGAGCAAATATTTCGTTCACAGCCTGGTCGCTGCCACAAGAAGCTTGTAAGTGTTTGAAATAGAAAACACATTCATTAGATTTGTGTGTGATATGACAATTCAAGGATGAGATTTTGGGACCAGAGGGAGCCAGCACTACCTGCACCTGAAAGGGAAGTTGGAAGTGGCTGTCAGTAGTACACTTATGACAAATTACAGACCTGTGCTCTGAGAGCTGTGGTAAGATCTGTCAGTATCTCAGCTGTGCTGCAAAAATAAATGTATAAAATTCTTAAGTTTTAGAGTTTCCCTAAAGACCTAACTATTTTTTTTAATTTTTATTTTTAAATTATTATTCTTTCCTTAGGACAACTAATTCTTTGATCTAAACATTTAAGATAGTGTTTAGTTCAGAGTGAAGACTTCTGATATTAGGGGTGTGATTCACTTTCTGACTTCAAGCATCTAGTGCCAGTTTAGATGCTCTTGCATATGTTGGATGTTCTAGATATCTTTGATATCTGTGGCACATCTTCCAGCACTTTGTGGTTGTCTCATAAACATTACAGCATCTCAAATGTTGCTAAATTCCTAGATTTAGGCAACTGGATTGTGTCCAGGGTTTGAATTTTTTGAGTTTTTTTAGGTTTCTACATGTGTTTTAGGTTCTAAACTTCCAGACTCAAGTGGAGATTTAATTTTTTAGGTCACAAATTGATACCTGGTGACATTAGAGCATTTTAGTGTCTTACTTGGCTTTCACTTCCTCTATGGAAGAGCACAGATGTGATGTGCCATGTCTGAGACTGTGGATGTCTCAGCTACCAAATGTCTCAATAGACCATCTTAAATGGCTTCAGAAACATTTATTTATGTGAATCAAACTTATCAGAAACGTATGTGTCCCATATAATGGGATTTTTAAATGCATTGCACACGTGGATAAATTAAACACGGATATCTAAATCTTAGGGTTAATCTCACACATTTTGTTTCACATCTTGTTTACAGCAGTGATTTCTGGCTCTTCTGCTGATCACTCATTTTTAAATCCATTACGAAACTTCTGTTAAGACTTGTTATTCTTCCTTTCCCTAATTTTGGAGATTTTTTCCACAGCAACTTTGCCATTGACAAAATCCTGTATCTTCCAGAAAACCGTCCCAGCTTCAATATTTCTCTGGCTCTTTGTAAACATCTTCATTTAGATACCTATATCTGGATATTTTAATCTTGAGCTGAATCTTTCAAAATAATTCTCAGGCAATTATCCATATTACTTAATTATTTTCAACAATATCTAAAAAGAAAGCTTTTAATGCCCTTGTACTGGTTTCATCACGTGACGGAGTCTCTTTTGCTTCTGGGAGAACATCAGAATTGTTTCACCCATCTCAGTGAAAATGGAAATTTTCCCTTAGCAGAGCTAAAAGAAATAATGTTCCAACTTATATATGTTTGAAAAGTATCCTTGTAGGGGAGTCTTTCTCAGAAATATAATCCTACCTAAAATTGATTAAATTCTCTTTCTGACAGTCAGCATGGTCAGAATTTCTTCTAAATTCCATAATCCTAGCTATAATAAATTAAATATTTGAGCTGAAGGAGTCCAAATCACCCACTTGGCAGCAACTGTAACCTGTCATCTCCTTTAGTAAAGTATTTGCTTCTTGTAGTGTCATTAATGTTTCCCCTGCTGTGTTAAGATTATAATTCAATTTTGTGACCTGGTTTGGTTCTGCTGCACTAAAAGGAAATGCTGTGTCACAGTCATGGTAGTGTTTTATTGTACCTATTCAGAAAACAGAAAGGTCTTTTTATAACAGGTGTCATATCTTCTGTAAGTATAAAAATCATTTCTTATGGCTGCTTATTCCTACTTAACTTTATTCTTCTAAGTCTGTGACTGTTGCAGGAGATGTCTGAGACATGAGGTAAATTTGAATTATGTGCTAGACCTTACTTCTTCAAGGCTACAAAGTCGGCACAGATGGATGCCAAATGTAATCTGGATTTTTATATCTCAGAAATAACATCTTCAGACCTTTCCAATGTCCCTTCCCCTCTCTGTGTCCAGGGAATGACAAAGTGCTGAATACCTCTAGGAAAACCTAGAGCATGATCCAAGCAGCGTGAGGTGCTCCAATGCAGATTTTTACCTTTAGTCAGATAAGTATAATCTGCAACAAACACGGCAGCTTATTTCATGTTATGGCAACTACTGGTAGTACAAGCTCTGCTGCAACTGAGGACTCCTCCAACAATGTCCTCTCTACTTTCATAATAAAAAGAGGCTAAATGTGCTAAGTCAAAGAAAAAAAGCATAATTAAGTATCTTCGGAAGGAAACAACTTCTTGAAAAATTGTACTGGTTTTGATGAAATGTCCTTTGTCTTCAAACACCTGATATTGTTACAATTTTTTTTTGTTTTACATTCTTTCAGCAAGTTAAAACTTCACTATAATGTGTATTTGAAAAGGCATATTTATCTCATGCTGGATATAATTTTTGTATTGTGATTTGTGTTGTAATATCTGTATTGTAATTATTAGATCTTCATGTTCTCTTGTTGTGTTCTCTTCTGCTGTCTTTCTGACCAAAGAGGCAGATCCTGCTGTCCTATGAGGTGTCAATGGAAGCTATCAATGATCCCGTCCGAAGACAGAGGTTAATGAGTGCAGCCACAATTCTTACAGATAATTCAAGTAAGTCATTCTTCCCTCTCTTTCCTGTGGTGGTTGTGTAACTCGACCTGAGAGATCAAACTGTCATGAATAGCATTATTTTAAAAGCCACTCGGGGAAATTATGCTGCAAAATGTAAATTTCAGTAAAATAAATGTTCTCATATCTTGTGTAACTCACAATTACCAAGGGTAAATTTTGCCTGACCTTTATTAGTCTGTGATTAGTTTGTGCAGAATGAGCTAAACAATTTTTTCAATGATGCCATTCTGCTCATGTGAGATTGACTTTTCAATCTTTTCAATGACTGTTTGTCTTTTTCTTCATTCTGTGATATTCTACAAAGGATTGTTCATATGTCACTTTCCTTCTTTGTCTGCCAGATTCAAAACTGAATTGTCCTACATTTTGGAAAAGTCTCCTTCGAAAGTATCTAATTTGGAATTGTTGTCCGTTCTGGAGAGCAGTCAAAAGGAAGATGAAATTGATAATTTTGAATCCATTTGTTGATCTCTTAATCATGGTTTGCATTATCTTGAATACCTTATTCCTGGCTGTGGAGTACCCTGGCATGCAACCAGATTACCAATGGCTGATTTCTCTAAGTGACAAGGTAAATTAGGTCTATGTTAGAGTGAAAATGGAGTTATAACCCTCCATTTATACTCCCGTAAGGACACAGACTTTTTCAGTGACATTTTATTTCTGAATTTCATTTTTGTCTTTCCAGGTCTTCACCCTGATTTTTACCGTAGAAATGATCTTGAAAATCATTGCTCTAGATCCTTACTACTATTTCCAGCACAGGTGGAATGTTTTTGATAGCTTGGTTGTTTTGATTGGCCTAGCAAGCTTTGGAACAAATCTGTCACCTTTCAGGCTGGTAATTATTTATTATCTTTTAAAAGTACATGTGTTGTATAGTGAAATACCCTCATATTAGTTTACTGATGAATATGTTAAATCTGTTTTCTTTGTTGGTAAATAGTAAGACAAGATGAGCTTTTAATTGGAGTGATTTTAGTTGCATCAAAACAATTAAAAGGCTTTCTTCGGGGAAAAAATAATGATATTACTGCAGTAAAGACATCATGATAAATGCAGGATCTGATTTTCATGTGTGCTGTGCTATCTAGGCTGTTGTTAACTTTTTTTTCATTGTGTTTTATTTACAGCTCAGGATCTTCAAATTGGCAAAGTCCTGGCCAGCCTTAAATACTCTTATGAAAATAATTCTAAACTCATTTGGTGCACTGAGTAACCTCACTCTGGTTTTGGCCATCACTGTATTTATTTTTGCTATAGTAGGAATGCAGATTTTGGGCTTTGATTATGAGACAAAATACTATAAAATAAACACCAGTAAAAATTTACGCTGGCACATGAAGGATTTTAGTCATTCAATCCTGCTTATATTCCGAATATTATGTGGAGAATGGATTGAAACTATGTGGGAATGCATGGAAGTGGCTGGAGAAAGGAGATGTCTCATCATTTTCTTGCTTGTCCTGGTGCTAGGAAACCTGGTGGTGAGTTTCAAGTCAGTTTTCAGTCCCTACTGAATGCGTCCAGTTACTTTTTTTTTGGAGGCAAGCTTTACTGTTTGAAAAGTATTCACTTTGTTCTCTTTTCTGGGTGTCACTTGACATATGGTTTTGTTCTGTCTCCTTTTTTCCCTTTTCCCCTTTATTTCTCTTTCTCACACAAGACATAGAAGCAAAATAAAATTATTCCTTCTAGCCAGAGTATAGAAGTGCAGAACTTACGATAATTTGGTGTCAGATGTCTTCATCTTTTGTTGATGGGACCAAATAACCAAACTGTTCAGTGCTTTTAATGTTTAACAAGTTGCCCTTATGTTATCAAAAGTTTACAATACCCAGATTTTTGGGTTTATACTAGATCTAGTGTAAATAAACGGGGAGACAAAATCTTTTTCATCTGCTTGGTTTGTTGGTCTATACCAGATCCTTTTTGATGGCGATGTAATTAAAATTCATCTTTGCCTGCTGTTTTTCTATATGTCTGCCTCCTCATGCACTATGGACATGAGAGCATGTGAAAATATATTTGATATACCCAAACTCTCCCTTCCATCCTTTTTTCTCCTGCAATTCCTTCCAGTAGGAGCCATACCGTGCTATAACAATATTCCAGCATAATAGTAAATAATTTCATTGTAGTGGTTAATGAAAGCAAGTTTGAGGGTCTTTTCTGTCAGCAATAATGTCACCAACTATTTTAAGGTGCTCAACCTGTTCATTGCCTTGCTGCTGAGTTCGTTCAACACTGATGACCCAGAGGGACAAGAAGGGCCTGGAGAAGGGACTAAATACCAGATTGCCATTGCACAGATTTGCAAGAGCCTGAAGGCTGTGAAAGACACAATTTGGGATCGCTGCTGCAAAAGAATGAGAGGAAGCCTCAGAAGAAAAGACAAAAAGAAGCCTTTGGCAGAAGTTTCTGGCAAAGGCATAGAGGTTACTAATCATGCCATGACAGATGTCAGAAAATACATAGACAACAACTGCTTTGAGATAGAGTGTTACCATATGGAAGACAGTTCCTCACTAGGAAGGAAATATGAAGGAATTTTGACCAGCCACAGTACCTGTGTTCCCATTACAGCAGCAGAGACTTCCACCAATGAAGGTGATGATGGACACATTTTACACACAGCTGAAGAATACAGAAAAAAGGTAAGGAGTATTGATATCTGAAAAATTATTGTGACTTGCATCTGCAAATACAATCCCAAAACCTCAACAGTAAATGTTATAGTTTCTGTCATTTCTGCAATTTTGCTTTCTTTGTTCTTCTAGTACAAGGGCTACCAGATAGTCTTGGTTATTCAATGCTATGCTAAATATTCACTTTTTCGTCATTCTCCTCAATGACAGCCATAATTCTGCTTTTGACTGTTTTGTTTCCATTTATTACTGTCAATTGAGAAATGAAGTTAGATCAACACAGACATTATTTCTTTTTGTCTCTTTGCCTTACACCTGGATTTTTAGGAAGGCAGGCCTCTTGTGTTGATTGTATGTTGCTTCTCAGTTGGATGGAATCCAAAGGGAATGTAAACAAAAGCTACACTTTAAAAAAACAAATTCTTTGGATTGTTTGTTTTTTTTAATGACCTGTCCACCTCCACCGTACTTTTGACTCCCCTTTATATCTTTTGATTTTGTTGTGTTGGACAGGATAAAGCTCAAGTGAGTAAGACATTTTTGCTGCCATGACATCTGTGCAGAGGCATTTAGGGCTATTGGAGATATTTCAGGTGTCTGTCACATCCACACGGGATTGTCAAACAAGGCACAGGAGCTATAGGAACTCTTTTCACAGAATCACAGAATTGTTAGGGTTGGAGGGATCTCTCTTTGGATGGATTAGCACATGGTCAGTGTCTAGGTGGACTGCTAGGATCCATTTTTTATGGTTTTGGTCATATTAGGAACCATCATCAGTGGAATATCTTTGGACTTTTGAAATATTTCTCAAAGAGGCAAAAATTGCTGATGACCTTAGAATCATCTGTGGCTATTTCAAATATCTTGCCTGTAAGCATTTGATGACAGAAATGCATTCCCTGCTGCAGTGGAGCCTGGTATTTCTTGGAATTTGCACTGGCAAAAGGACTGAGAACTGATTCTGATCTCTTAGAACTTCTGCCTATAACTGCAAGCATCATTCTTTTACAAGCATTTTAGGAAAACCATTGAATTATTTATAAAAAGAAAAACTTGCCAGTGAAAGACTCTCTGCCCATTGCAAAGGGGTTGAAGCTACATGATCTTTAAGGTCCCTTCCAACCCAAACACCCAAATCATTCTGTGATAATATGATTCTAAACTTCACGGATGTTTTACATTCTGTTAAATAATTTTGCCTTTTAACAATGACTGTCAGGAAAAAAAATAAGTTGAAAATCAACTGATTTACATTATTTCATGCAGGAAGACAGATTAAGACACAGAGAACAGTGGCAGAATTCAAACAGCTTCAATCAGAGTTCTGGGACTTCTGAAACTGTAAATGTTTTCACAGCAACACACCCAAAGAAAGAGCATCAAGAGGTAATTATAACTTTTATCATTTTGTGGAATATGCTGGGCCTTCCCCTCTTCAAGCCTTTTGAGACATGATTCGTATCTCTAAAAATGGATTGGCCTGAAGAAATCAGTTTTCTCTAAAATTGTAGCATAATATTTTCTAAACATTTCCCTTCCTGAAGTCCACTGTAGATGGCTAAAAGAAACCAATACAGTTGTTAAATTAAAGCAATGGATACAAAGAGTAGGGATTGGCTTTTTCTGTCCTATTATTTATAACTTATTTTAGTAGTTCAGCAACATGAAGATAATTTACACACTGCAAATTTCTTTTGGGGAGGGAGAGGAGGTGATAATTTTAGTTTATTTTAGGTTTGGTAACCTTATTAATGAAAAGCAAATAAATTCTTCTCTTTCTCCTTCTCCTGTGCAGAAATATCAGGGCGTTCGTAGCTTTTCTGGAGCCAGCACTGTGGATCCAGTTGTTCTTCTGGAAATGTTTTCCCAAACTAAAGACTCACAGCTGCCTAAGGACTGCTTTGCAGAAAGTAGGAATCTCTCTTTTTTTTTTTGTATTGCACTAATGCCAAATGAACCAGTGTTCAAAAATATCCATTTGGAACATGTCCAGGTTAGCAGGAACTGTTTGTCTGTTTGTCATCAGATATCATTGTGCATATCTGCCTTTGATTACCCAAACATCTCCTTAGACTCTGTTGACTCTCATGGTTCAATCCTGTTGCCTTTACAGATTTAAGGAAGAGTATTTCTGGTGCAGAGCAGTGAACAGAGAGTCCAGTTGTAACGTCTCTGCAGTGTAATGAAGTGAAATAATCAGTAAAAATAATAATTTACTGAGCTACTAGTAGGGCAATATCTCTTTTCAAAATAAAAAAAAAAAAAAAAAGAAAAAATGCAGAAAATAAACACATTTTTAAAGAAGTAAAGGCTTCTTTTGTGCCCACAAGCCTCACTGCAGAAGGGCACAAAAAGCTGTCTGTTATTCCATGGATATGTTGCTTTATTAAAACAGATTATTTTGGCATAAAAATTTTGTCATTTCTTTAACTTCAGATCATTTCAACAACAGCATCACCTCATAGATAAAAGAGCACATTCTTCCTATAATCTGTAAAAGCCCTTTTTTAGATGTTTTATACTTTTTAGATCCATATCTCAACATTTTCCATTGAACCAATATGCTGCTCTCTCTCTTTTCAGGTTGTGTTGAATGTTTCCCATGTTGTGTAGTGGATATCACGAAGTTTCCAGGCAAAACTTGGTGGAACTTTAGAAAAACCTGCTACAGAATTGTTAACCATAGTGGGTTTGAATATTTTATGGTTTTTATGATAGTATTGAGCAGCGCAGCACTGGTAAATTTCATTTAATTTCTCCACTTTTGAATTAATTGTTGTCAGTAAAGGAAGAGTATTGAATTGATTTCTCCTACTATGACATTCCTTTCCCCAGGGAGAGACAAGAGTGTAATAAATGTAACCCTTAGAAGTTATAATGCTTTCCTCCACTTGGATAAGATATTTAAATATATGGATTTAAATGTATGGAATCATAGTTCTTCATTGAACATAGTTCTTTACACTTTTGTGTTAATTACAAGGCTAAACCAGAGTCTGAAATTACTTAAGAAAGCTTGAAAAAAATAATAGCACTTCTAAATTTGTAAAGCAAACTAACTTAGTAAAAATGTAGGTTGAAAATCATCCAAACATTATGATCAGAAGCTAAAAGTGAAGGTGGCTGTGAACTGGTAGGTGAGGTAAAGTTTCATTGCTACTCTGATCATATCCATTTCTACTGAAAAATAAGTGAAGATTTATTTGATTTGAAAGCATATTCACTGTGTACTGAAAGTAACTTGTTAAATAAAACATTATCAGTGCAGAAGGAGCATAACCAAACAGTCTGAAGGTGATCTGTGTGGTGGATGTCACAATTTCCAAATAAAGTCAGTTCTGTGTACATTGCCTTCAGGTTGTTCTCTGAACCATAGATTGGAACTGTCTGCTTTAAAATTCCCCTGACAAAACCTCCAGGGAATGGAATCCTGGGATTCCGGTGAGGGCTCCTCTCTGTTCATGGGGAACCAAACTGAAGTAAGGAAGGAAACTGAGTTATTTTTAATGTGCTGTATGATCCAACTAAGTTGAATCAAAAGATAGTTGGTACCCAGGTGCAAAATAACAAAACAGTAACAATTTCTTGATCACAAAGATGTTTTGCAGTGTTGAGAACTTTCCCATTTCTAAGATACACTTGTCCTCTTGCAAGAAGGGACTTGTCCTTTTTTTGCTTGTTTATAAAGTTTACTGATATGAAATTTTCTGAACCAGCTAGAATTAAGGGGCACCAGTCTATCACTCATGTCCATGACTTGTAGTGAAATTAAATGAGATGGTGATCACAGAAAGAAAGCTCAGAAAAGCAGAGGAGAAGGGGATTAAAGGAAAAATACAGACATTTGGAAAGGGTTGGTGAGGAAATAATGCAAGGTGTTAAAAAGGAATTGGGAATTGGTGGGCAGTATAAAAAATTGAAAATAAATTAGCAAGGCAGCAAATACTTTAAACATAAGCAAACACTGATGTGAATGACAGCAATCAATAAAACATTTTCCTAAAACCTCAAGAAAAAGGTTTAGGTGAAAAAACATGCAAGTCCAGCAATGAGCAGTTGCAGATGAGGTGTTTGTCAAATTTTTCCTTATCTGTATTACAACTCTGCAGGCTGATTCAAGATGGTTAATGTGGAAGGTCAGACACTGGTTAATTTTTTCAATTCAAGCTTTTTTGTGAAGAATTTTAGACCAACCCCTTCAAAGTTATCAGCTACCTTGGGAAGCCAAAATTTTTTAGCCACAATTGACCCTTGTCAGACGTTTTTTGAAGTGTTGAACATGAAAACCTGAAAGTATGGGATTTTTCAATCAATGTGAAAATGAGATTGTACTTATTTAAAAAATTTAGTTTTTTACTTTTAAGTATAAAACTAAGTGATGGTTGTCCATAATTTAATATGAAATGGCTATAATAAGCCAAACTCTGTATTCTTGTACAATTTAAAAATAATCTTCCGTAAAACTACTGACCTGTTTTAAAACTGAATTCTGAAATTCCAGGCATTTGAAGATATTTACTTGCAAAAGAGGCAAAAAGTGAAAATTATCCTAGATTATGCTGATAAGATATTCACCTACACCTTTTTTACGGAGATGCTTCTGAAATGGGTAGCTTTTGGTTTGCACAGTTATTTCACAAATTCCTGGTGTTTGCTTGACTTCATCATTGTGTGTGTAAGTATTATATTCAGCTTGTCATACATTTTAATTTTTGATATTTTCTGTCTCGAGGACTACATGTAATTTCTGATTATGAACTAATACAAGTGTAAAAGACAGTTTCCAAAAGCTGAAAAACCTTCAATCCAAAGAGGCTTTAGGACAAATTTAAATGGAAATTGTCAGCAATAATTAAAGAAGTTGCTGAAGAAAATTTTATTGGGTATCACTATCATTGAGAACCATGATGGCTCTAAAAACCTTTTCAATTGTAGAGAGAGAGTTCAATTAGTGATCAGAAATAAAATTAAAATAAATTGATTAAGACAATAGAAAATGCGAAGCTGCTGAGAGTTCTGGCCTAGATGATCTGAAAGGCCCCTTCCAACCCAAACCAAATTATATGATTCTGTGATTTTGACATTTAGAAACAGAAAAAAGAAAGAGTTTCTTCCTTGAAGGAGAAGAAATTTAGATGATAGAAAAGTATGGTTGGAAAAATCATTTACCAGTGAGTTAAAGACAGGGAAGTATCTTTTACTTTGCACAGCCCTAAAGAGAAATGCTGGAATCACCAAGGGTGAGATAAGTGCAGTGTTCAATACGTATATATTCACTCTGAATCTATAAAATGTTAAATATTATAATCTTGGTGTATAAAAATGAAACATTTTTACTTCTCAATATCCCACTGGGACAGTCTGAAGTTAAATATTTTAAAGTAAGAATGTCTAAACAGGTGACTTGTAACATCAGAGTGGCTTTTGATAGCCTCAGGGTACTCAGAATTGAAAGTTGTGAAGTATTAGGAAATTTCATCAGGAAGATCTAATATTGTGACTATTTGTAAAGAATACAGCATGACTCCAGCAGTTATAGTTTTTTATTGTAAATAGCAGTCCAAAACAGAGGATAAACATGGAAATATCCAATGGCTGAGCAATGAGACAACAGATTTAAATAGGAGAAGAGACAAATCATGAACAGTGAAAAAAAAAAAAATCCTTATTATTGAAACAACTTCATGTTTTCATTTAATTTTCTCTCTTTAAAAAATTTAAAATGAACCAGAAGTCTTTTAAAAAAAAAATTTTGTTTCCACATCGCCATCCTAAGTTATGATAACAAATTACTGTATGCACTTTTGAGAATAACTACGTAGAAAATGGGAGTATTTTATTTGAAAAAGCCTTTCTGGTCTGGTAATGTATGAAAGTATCATAGTTACCAATTTGATTGTAATAATAGTATTAAAAAAAATTGATGTGAACTGTTTAAAAAAAATCAAATTCAATTAATTCAATTTTTTTTTCATATATTAGAAAAGAATGAAGTAAAATTATATTGTGATAACTTTGAATGTGTATTTTCCTAATTTGACTTAGTGGTGAAAGATACTCTAACATTCATCTTAGGATTGTTTGCTAATATGAATAAAATTTTGTGTGCCATTTAATGATCCCAGTTCCAATTCAATGAACACAGCTGTCCTTTGCTTCCTGGGGACGAAATTCTGTTTCTGAAGACTCATCTTGTTCCTCTGGGACCACCCTGAAATCTCTGAGGACTTTCAGAGCACTGAGGCCTCTCCGAGCTTTGTCAAGATTTGAAGGGATAAAGGTAAAGATATTAGGAGTCTGGGTGAATATTTTGTAATAGCTGCTTTTGAAATTTCTGTGAAAATTAAAACTTGAGCGTCTGTTTTGGGACTTGATGGCATTAAGATGCTTCAGAATTGCCTACTTACATCTTATGGTTGTTATTTTGAAATAATACCTAAGACTTTCACAGAAATTTATCAATACAAATAAATTAAAGAAATTAAAATGTTATGTTCTACCAGAAGCAATTATTACATATAGTGATATGAACACTGGAACATTTTTCCATATTCCTGATTTCAGTGTAATGTGCAGAACAAACTAAACAAGAATTCTGTTAGACTTGTAGCTTTCTGAAACCTGTTCTTGTTTTATCTTAGACATGGAAAAATTTCATCCAGTGTATTTGGAAAATTCTTCTGAAAAAAATGAATGTGCTTGGAATTATAGGAACTATTTTTAATTACTTGTGAATAGATAAGGATCTATATACAGATTATTAGAGAAAACAAACTGTAATATGGGAGAGAAACCTATACTGTGAAAGTTGTAGCTTATCAGTCTTCATGACATAACAAATGTAGTGACCACAGTTGTCCTTAATTTTTTTTCATTTTCTGAGGCAAGAAATTGGAAACTGGGAAAATGGATTAATTAAATCATGGCTTCAGTGGAAATTATTCACTTCTGAAACATCTTGTAATTCCCTTTCTTCAGACTGCTGTGCTTGTCAACTCACCGTGACACATTGCTAGATAGGCTCATGTGCCACATTTGGGGTTCTCCAGGGTGGGTCTGAAAGATAATAAACCTTTAAAACTGTTAATAGCAGAGGAACTTCTTCAAACTCAATTTTAAAAGCTGCTCTGAGTGAACTGTCTAGAATCTTTAAAGTCAGTGGAGAGAATTAAAAAATGGTATAATGCAAATCATCTGATCTGTGTCACACCACAGAATGTGATGAGACACCGATTTCAGGCACTGGGACTGACATGGAGAAAAACCTCTTGAAAGCCGTGGAGGATAAGGAGGAATCAGTGAGAAACAGCCAGAGTGAAGTTAGGAAGGGCAATTTTTACCTTTCAGACCTGATTATTTTTTATTATGAGATGGATGAGGGAGGGGAGAGCCATCTGTGGTTTCAGATACTGATTATTCCTGGTTTGGATAGGGGAACTAGGAGCTAGGGAGGAATTTGCTGAACTGCCAGGTCCAATGTGCAGAGACCATGAGGATGAAGTTCAACTGGCAGCTGCCTATTGGTGGCTCAGAGGGTCATTTCTGGGACAAATGTTGCTTAATGGCTTAATTAACAACCAGAAGAATGTAGTAGAAATTGGCCCCAGCAAGTTCACGGATGATGTGAAGTTGGGGCTGAGCAGTTAATTAATAGACTGGGAGCAAGGCAATGAGAGCTGGACAGACTGGAGATGTGGGCTGCAGAAACCTCAGCAAGTTCAGCAAAAACAAATGCAAAATCCTCTGCCTGAGCCAGAATGACCACAGGTGACTGTGGGACTCTCAGTGAGCAGCTTTGCAGAAAAGACCCTGGGGTGGACAGCAGGTTAAACATTTGTCACCAGGAAAACGAAGATCTGCCACATCTTGGGCACATTAAAGCAATTCTCTCTCTGATGTTTTTGCCACCTGTGAGACTGAATGTGGAGTGTTGTATTTAGTTTGGGGTTTGCCAGGGTAAGGCAGATATTAACAAAGTGGAGAGTGTCCAGCAAAGGGCCAGCAAGATGGCCATTGGACAGGAGGTGGCCATTGGAGAGGAGAAACTGAGAGAGCTTGTTGTCTGGAGAAGAGAAGGGTAAAGAAATTATTGTTGTTCTCATACAAAACCCATCCAAAATAAAGGAGAGGGTTATTTATGGCACTGTAGTAAATGCAGATCATACAACCCATTCTGCTGTATCTGATTCTTAGGTCTCTTAGCTACTACAGGCTCATAATCTTATGTGTTTCTTCTACTCAGGGACAATTCTGGTTGCCTTCTGTTTTACTTCCTTAAAAAAGGCAAGACAAATACCAAAAAATTACATGTTAAGCATGAATTTGGGCTGAGGGCTGGTTGTACCTTTGTCATCTATTAGTTTTTATATGGATGAGAATTTTCAATAGATACAGAAGCAGAAAAATCGGTGGCTTTCTGGGAAAACTGATCTATTGAATGCAAATAATTGATTACTTTCTTTCATTTCACTCAGGTTGTTGTGAATGCACTCTTTGGAGCCATCCCCTCAATCTTCAACGTTCTGCTCGTCTGTGTTGTGTTTTGGCTCCTCTTTAACGTTCTGGGAGTAAAATGGCTTGGAAACAGATTTTGGAAATGCATCCTCAAGAAAGGAAATATTGATCTCATTAATGACAGAAATGACTGTATTTCCTACAATGGGACGTGGACAAATAGTGTTGTAAATTTTGACAATGTTGGCATGGGATACTTGGCTCTTCTCCAAGTGGTAAGTTCTATAAAAACATGCTCGTTTTTGTTTTCTTCAGGGAATGGGTTGAGCAGCCCAGCCAAGGGACACCACTGTGCTTCTGTTTATCTCACTGAAACTGGGGATTTTTTAGCTTCCATGAATATTTTCCTTATCTGTGAGCTGCTCAGTTCCTCCTAAAGAACACTGGGCCATATGCAGCCTTGTGTTGAAATCAAGAACTCTGTTTCACAGCTTTTCAATTTTGTTTTAATTTTGATTAACAAACTAAGCCTGAAATAGTCTGCGTGTTACTGTATTTAAAGTTATTCTTGTTTTCTCTGGTTCAGAGTGATAAGAAAACTCATGGACCAATTTATTTAGAATTCTATGTTTTCTTTTGTTGTAAAAGTCCTGAAGTGTTGGGATGCTAATTCACTAAGCTCCCTAATACCACAACAAAGGAGAGAAAGGCATTTTTTAAAAGTCTCTGTTATCCCTGTATCTTTTCTAGATGAAGTTGTTTGCTCTGGATCCTCTAAAGTGTTCTATGATTGATAAAAATTGAAGAATGGAACCATCTGCTGTTTTCTTAGAAATTGATTTTATGCTTTTAGGTTATATTTGCTAATTAAGCTGAAAGTTTTAGTGGTTTGTTTTTGTTTTTTTTTTCCCCCAAAAAATTTCAATTTAAAAAGAGTAAGCATTAAGACACATTTGACATGAATCACCTTTTTTTTTTTGTTTTCTTTTCAGGATATTTTTTTCCTCTTTATTATAAACTCCAGTGAATCATACTTCCAAGAATATGTTTAGAATTGATGCATAGTTTTTATAGCACACTTCTCATTTTTTCCACAACTAATAACACATTTATATTAATAATAGCTATTTTTTTTTCTTAGTGATAATAAACTGTGCATTTTTTTTCAGGCAACTTTTAAAGGTTGGATGGATATTATGTATGCAGCAGTGGATTCACGTGAGGTACGTCACAAAAATGAAATTTTAGTTATTTTCCCTTTCTTTCTTGCCTTTTCTGTCCATACAATTAATTTTTCAGCTTTGTTTGCAACATCAGGTCAAAAATACAAGTGGATGAGTGCATCAAACTACACAGTGAAACAATAATCCTTGGAGTACCAAATATCTGAAAGTTAGATAAAATAAACTGGTCACAATAGAGTGACACCACACAAAAAGAGGGCAAGATAATATAAAATTTTGTACAAGTCTGATTTGGAAACAGAATATGACTGTGCCTCTGAAGCAAATTTTCTTCCTTTTTAAACACGTGCAGTAGAATTGAAACAGCCTGCAGCTTTAGCAGTGATTCCAGAAGGTTTTCTTCCCCACATTTGACATCCTCACTATTTCTTCCCCATTTGCATGTGCTGTTTTACACTCTCATACTAGTACAGTGTGTTTTAACTTTTCTATGTTTAGTTGACTTTGCATTTTTCTCACTCATTCCATCGCTGTACTCTTGCCTGTAGTTAAATAGCTGCTAATTAACAATATTGTTCCTCGTATGGCTGGTTTAAACTGCTTCTTGCCTGGGAGAGCATTCCAAAGGATGGAAGTTCACCATGAGGTTCAGTCTGAGCTGTTTTTCTAATCAGGGCATTCACAGGATCCCTTCTGATTGGAACTGTTTATTTATTACTAAATAATTTGCTAGAGCAGGATTCGTCTTTGTTAGTCATTATCTTTACAAACAGTAACAAGATAGAACAAGACAGTTCTACTTGTACACCTAGATGAAGATTAAATGTGTGGAAATAATTTATCCATCATGACAATAAAAAGATCTATAATAAATTGAAAATGAGAAAGCTGTGTTTATCTCATTTTTACCAATATTACTTTTCTGGTCTGATTTTTTTTTTAACAGATTGATCAACAGCCAGTGTTTGAAGAACGCTTATCCATGTATGCATTCTTTGTGGTTTTCATTATTTTTGGATCTTTCTTCATGCTGAACCTTTTCATTGGAGTGGTTATCAGCAATTTTAACCAGCAAAGGAAAAAGATAAGTACTACATGAGCTAATCCAGAGTCTCCTGTAATCCCACTTTGATTAAGTGAATGCTGGTTTGACATCTAGATGTCTAACATTTTTAAATAACTATTTGACTAGATAAACTTAAAATAATAACATTTCAAACCAAGTTTTGAAAACAGGAATCCCCTTTTCCTCAAGGCTTTTACCTATAAATTCTATTTTCTTGCTAAGTCCTTAATTTGTTCTAAGTAGAGAATGAGGAGGAAGGAGTGAGTAGCTTTAGAAATGAGAAGTCAAAAAAGTTACCTAGACTTTGCTACAGGAGAGTGCAATTCTTCTACTTTGAAGATTTGCTTTGGGAAACAGAATAACCCTTTTTGCTGAGAGTAAACACCTCACAAATGTGAGCAGGGTAATCAAGAAACACTCACAGAAGGAGTAACCTCTGTTTCCTAGTAAAGAACCTTGAAAAGGTCTTGTCAATCAGAACATCTTCTAAAACTAGCTACGCTTTAAAAAGTCCTTCATCTATAAAATAAACCTACAGATCAATTTACTGGGGTTTTAAAAAAATTCTGCATTGGGATCCAAGCCACGACCCCAGACAGTGGTTGTGTAGAAATTTAAATGCTGCTGCTGCTTAAAGCCCAAGAAGGACTGACTGCTTCCACTTTTCTCCTCACAGTTGTTATATTCCCCGTTCTCATTATTCAGTAAGAAATGGAAGGCAAAATCTTAGAATGGAAAATGCAGCAAAGAAAAGCAACAGTCATCCCTCCCTGGAATACTACACCTTTATTGTGCCAAGCTTATTTATCAATTGAGTCCTGTCCTGACTCATTTAAGGGCTTAAAGTATCCAGAATATGGAGGGAAACTGTGTCAATTAATCCACTTGGAAGCCTTACAACAAATAAGTATCTTGCTCATTAAAAAAATTCCAGAAAAGCAGACCCCAACAGGAGGTTTACAGATTCAAGGTTCCCATTTGGAAGACAGAATCTGTACAGGAACCATTTATTATTTCCATAGGCTGACTTACACACCAAGTGTCAAAGCCTTACTGCCTTTGGTAGAGAAAGATAGAAATAAAACCCACGAGAAATTCTTCTGCTCTCTGCATTTGGACAGAGAAAGGATGTGTAGGGATTGAGGAACAGCAGCCCAACTTCACTGTAAGAATTTCCTTTCAGAACAAAGTCCCAGTTACAATAATCCCAATAGATAAAAAGGTTAAGTAGTTTATAAGCTTGAACATTTGCTAGAAGTCTATGTGGATGTAACACTTGTTTCTTTTCTTAGCACCTGCTGTAACTGACATTTTTTCGTTTTTCTCTTTCATTTATTTTCTTCTTCTTTGGAATTTCCATTGAGATTCCGTATATTGAAGTTAAGTGGTATTTTTAGAGGTCTTGATGGAATGATCCACATGGCAGATGCCCTCCTGAACATTGTTATGTGTTTGTTGTATAAAATGCTGGTCACTTAATGCTTTTATGATGAATGCCTTCTGAATACTGGGTTCCAATGATTGCTCAGTAATGCAGGTGATGTGGGTGGTAATAAGAAATTCATTGCCAGGAACTCACTGTAGAACTTGGTCCCAAAATGCTTATTCATCCTCCTCCATTTACTTGCTAGTCCAACAATGTACTTCTGCTTCTACCTTTCCCAAAAATATAAAATATTTTACTTCTTGATGAATCTTATATAATTTTGAAAATAGGAAATAAATTTGCAAAACTTCAGAAAGGCTCTCACACTTGACGGAGCTAACTTGGGATCACTGCCTGGACTTGACTTTTGTGATCAAACCCAGATCAGATCAAAGATCAAGGGGAAAAAGAGAAATGGTGAAGACACATTTGGTCTCTGTGCTCTCTTAGGTCCCACTTGTGACAGCTGTAACTTACTCTTTTTTACATAAATTTGCTGATATTTATTTAGTTGACTTCAGCTGAGCAACATTATTCTCTCCCTTTACTTAGGTGGAAAAGATCTATTTTTAACTGAGGAACAAAAGAAGTACTATAATGCCCTAAAAAAACTTGGATCCAAGAAACCCCAAAAACCCATCCCAAGACCATCGGTGAGACCACCTTAAGTAGAACATGACAGATGATATAAAGATGATGATATTTCAACTCAGTAGCCAGGCATTGGGAAATAAGCTTTGCTTTAGAGCCCCTCATCTTCCTCATTCAATGTAGTATTTAAATTTAACTCTCTTGTTTAAAAATTCCGTCTATCACAGTCATCTTTGAGGGTATTAATTAAGGAAATTTACCACCTATTTATCACCTACTCAAATGTACAAACTTTTAAAACCAGTTCGTATTACGTATTTGATATTCATAACATGATCTTGGTAATTTAAGTTGCATGATGTTGCTTGTGTGACTAGATTGGATTATTGCAGGTGAGAATGAATAGAGAGTAGTACGTGCCCCACGGCTGTTATTTGCTTTTAAATAATCTTATGCTTCATTTCTTTGATTTCCTTAAATTTAACTCCAGGCTTGGCTTCGCATAGTAACTCTACAGAGTTTTTCCTGCTTATGGCATTTTAATTAGAATTGTTTATCTTAAAATATCTGCATCCATAAGTATTTCTATTAAAAGAGCAATCACAATGTACTCTGAGTGTTTTCCTGCTATATGTTTTTTTCTAAGCCAATGTGCCTGCACGATACCTGAAAATACTGAAAGTATTGTGCGTTTTCTTTGAGGGTCTAAAGAAAACACCTAAAAATGCTTCTAGTAGCTTATTGTTAAATTTATGTTATCTTTAATTCCTTTTCTAAGCACAAATTACTGATTAATATTTGAATGCAGGCTGGGTCTCAGAAGTGGCATTAAGCAGTTCTCATTCTCTCCACAGAATGCATTCCTAGGATTGCTGTTTGACATCGTATCTCACAAAGCTTTTGACATCACCGTTGTGATTTTCATCTGTCTAAATATGATCGTTATGATGGCAGAAAACAACCAGAAGGGCACCAAGGATGTTCTTAATAAAATCAACTATTTTTTTGTGGCTGTATTCACTGCAGAATGTGTCATAAAAATCCTGGCCTTGAGGCAGTACTACTTCGGAAGCGGCTGGAATGTGTTTGATTTCAGTGTTGTGGTCCTTTCAATAGTGAGTAAGTATCAACCATGAGGTCAGGTAATGTGTCTTACCAATATTAACCCAAATTCCAGTATGAAGTAACCACCTACATATGTTTGATAAAAAAATTCCAGATCCATTTTATTTTTTCAAACTATCTGCTAAGTGATTCCTTTTAAAAGGGTGTATTTTTGTTTTCCTTTATTTTTTTGCAGAGTGCTAAAAGTTAAACAGAGTTTTTCAAATTTTTTTAAGTATGATTTTATTGGGGAATTATCAGAACATTAGTTTAATTCAGTAGCACCTTTCCTAAGTTATTGCACTTAAACTGTTGTCTAACTGTTTATGCTTTCCATTTACATGTTGTCACGTTAGCTGTTTTTTCACAGTAAAAGAAAATTCAGGTTAAAAATACATTTGCATCAAAAGTGGGGATTAATTTAATTTTCCAGGACTTCCTCTTAAGAAGGCAGAACCCCATTGCAGATTTAGAAAGCTCAGGAAAATTTGGTTGCTCAACGTCATTCTAAATCTGGACCACTATCCGTGACTGAAAAAAAATTATTAAAAGTGGCTTGTATATTTTTGGCTCTTTGAATAGGACTAGATGCTTATCATTTACCCTGCAAAGGGTCATATATAGCTCTAGTTTCTTATCCAGTTTATTTTGTCTGTTCTTCCTACTCAGGCTCAGGTCATATCATATAATAAAGGATGGGAAAGAAAAACTGCTCTGAGTTCTCTGCTTCTTGCCTAAGCCTGGTGGCCTTTTGACATCCTGTACAACACAGAGAAATTATGAGTTTCTAACTCATCTGTCTATGATCATTTGCATTGCTACTGTGTCATTACTCTGATAGCAGGGTCATAGAATGAGGTGTTATGGGGGATAAACACTGAGAGACAATTTTCCTTTATTTTCTTGTTGCTCTTCTCTGATCTCATTCGAGTATGAAGCATTAGTCAAAGTCTCACATTTAGGCTTAGGCCTACAGAAGAAGCAACACTCAGACAGTGGCTCAGAGACAGCCCCAGAGCTTCCAGCACAGGACCTGAATGGATTTAAAGGAATTTTTTAGGTACTTGAGCAATGAATGCATAAATTCACCCCCCAAATTAGAGAAACTTGGGAGACTGCAGCTTTCAAACTATGCAAAAATCTTGATATCTCTTTAATAGTAAAAGACATTACAATTTTTCTTTCTTTACCTAAGCTTTTTTCTAAGCAGTTTCAGAATTGATGATGTTTATACTGAGAGCGGTGTAATACGATCAGTGTTACTTCCATCACCTAAAGCACAGAATATAACAAAACAGACCTTAATTTAACTAACTTGACCTGACAACATTTTGGGGTTTTTTTCCTTTCAAAGGTCTTGGAGTTTCTGAAGTCTTTCGAAGTTTCTTCTCCCCTACGGTTTTGAGAACTCTTCGTTTGGCGCGAATTGGCCGAATCCTGAGAATAATTCGCAAAGCCAGAGGAATTCGAACTCTTCTTTTTGCATTGCTGATGTCTCTTCCTGCACTGGTCAACATTGGCCTTTTGCTTTTCCTGATTATGTTCATTTATGCCATCGTGGGCATGGCAAATTTTGCCTGTCTCCGCTTGGAGGATGGCATTGATAACATCTTCAACTTCCAAACCTTTTGTGGTAGCATTCTCTGCCTCTTCCAAATTACAACATCAGCTGGCTGGGATAGTCTTCTGTCCCCTGTGCTAAAACAATCTGATACGTGTGCTCCCAAATTAAATTCAACAGGGCCAGAGAAAAGTAATTGTGTAAATAGGGGCTTTGGTATTTTATATTTTGTAAGCTATGTCATTATATCATTTCTCATTGTTGTAAATATGTACATAGCTGTCATTTTAGAGAACTTCAGTGTTGCCACTGAGGAAAGCACAGATCCTCTTTGTGAGGATGACTTTGATATGTTTTATGAGACATGGGCAAAGTTTGATCCTCTGGCAACGCAGTTTATAGATTATTCTGCTCTTTCAGACTTTGCAGATGCGCTGGCAGACCCCTTGCGCGTCCCAAAGCCTAATAAAATCCAGCTCATATCCATGGACATCCCTATAGTGAGTGGAGATAAGATCCACTGCTTGGATATCTTGCTGGCTCTCACTAAAAGGGTCTTGGGAGAATCTGGAAATTTGGATAATCTTGAATTAGAAATGGAAGAAAAGATTGTAGCTGCCAATCCATCTAAAAATAGTTTCAGCCCAATTTCTTCTACCCTTAGAAGAAAACAAGAGGAAGTGTCAGCTCTTATTATTCAAAGGGCCTTCAGGAGGCATTTGAGACAACGTTCTCCTGAAAATACATCCTGCTTAAACCAGTGTAAACATAACAGTGCTGTCTTTGAACGAGAACTACAGGACAAGCAAAGTCTTCTTGCATCACTGCTTAATGAAAATAATGGTAGGAAGATGGATAAATTACGTCCTGCTTCTTCCATATCCCTCCCTTTATTTTATCATGGCCTTGCTGAGACAGACAGCAATAAGCTTGACACATAAGGTTGCCCCAGGCTGCAGCATTTCCAGTTAAACCAATGTCACTTATTTTCAGATGGAGACAATACTTTGATCCCAGAGCATAATAATCTAAAATTAGAATAATGATGGCAGCCTTCAAGTATTGTAATTGTTCAGATTTGCAAGTGCTCCTTAAAGCAATTAAGATTTGAACAACTATGTCATAAATACTAGAGGAAAATCAAACTGTGGAATTTTTTTTTCTCAGCTACTGGAGTTGGTGAGTTAATTCTTTCAGCTGTCATTTTTATATTAGTTCATGTGTTTACTGAAGAAATCTGTAAAAGATAAGTTGTAAGCACATATTTATAAACACACAAGGATATAGAATAATGTATATCTCTCTAGGGAGATCCAATTTTTCCAACCAGGCTTTATTGTAGCAAAATTAAGTAATTACTGCACTTCTGTAAAAGAGCTCACTCAAGACACTTGAGTATAATCAGCCTCTAATTTTGATGGTTTTGGGACTATCCTTTTCCTAATGTCTTTGAATGGATTTGTTTATACCTAAGAATTTTTGAGGTGTCTTTACACAAACACCTAAAGAGATTTAACAGATCATCCTCAGTTGCCTGTGCCTAAAAGTTGTACATAATTTTTCCTTTGTATCATTCAGTGTATGAAAATCGTTGTAATCACAGTTACCAAAATCAAAGAATATTATACAAGAGGTACTGTTTCCAGAAAAGAATAATTGTACATAAAATTCCATCATTATACTTTATCCCTAGAAAGCACTACTTAGTAATCTGAAATGAAGTTTATGGTATATCTTGTGAGATAACATTTATTAAAGTTAGAGAAAGCATTTATTTCATTGATTCTGGAAAAAAAAAATGTATGAACAATGTGTACAAATATTTTACTGATTTTTTTTTTTCCCAGTTTGGAACATGACCAGTTTGGATTCTTCAATAAATACTTCAGATGCTTAACACGCTTTTGTCTATTCTGTAAGAAGTATCTTCAATTTCTTTTATTACAAGACATAATCTGTTATTAGAGGGGTAGAACAACAGTAATATAATTTTTTTCCAAAGTAGCTACCTATTAGCAAAAGAAAACTGTATATATTTTGCTTTTTACAGGAAGTCAGAAAAGATTTATCATTTTCAGGCCAAGAATAGCAAGAATAATAGAGTAATGAATTTTTACTGTCATTTACCTTGTTAAAGACTATTAAAATATGACAGATATAGTCAAAACTAAGCTATTTTCAGGACAGATAAAGGCACGGGAAAGCTGAGAGTTAAAGAGCTCAGATACAGTATTGTCTGAAGTAGATTTATTGTGGTTAAACATTGGAACAGCCTCCCCAGGAAAGTGGTGGAGTCCCCATCCCTGGAAGTGTTCAAAGAAACGAGTGGATGTGGCTCTGGCTCAGTGGACATGGTGGGGCTCAGTCAGAGGGTGGACTTGATGGTCTTGGGGGTCTTTTCCAACCTTAGTCATTCTATGATTACTTCCAGAGCCAGCTTCTGTTCAGATAAAAAGGTTGTTGAAGAGGGTCTGCAGAGCTCTCAGGAGAACTCAGGGGTCAGCAGCCCTGGGCAGTGGGATGCAGAGATGCTGGGTGGGTCTGTCTCCTGTCCGGCTTGGACTGTTTCATGCACAGTGATGCTTGTCGTGTAAAACTATGAATTTTGTTTGGTGTGAACTGGAATGAGGTCTAGAATGAAGCAAAAGCTTTTGTTCAACAATCATGTGCCATTAGATGGCAGCATTTACTGTGGTTTAGGATGTGGCCAGTTTTCAGCGAAACGGGTGAATATCGCACAGATCAGCGTAGAGGTACTAAATGAATTGTAGATTGTTTAGAAAAAAGTGTCACAACTCTCTTTTTTTTCTATCCTGGGATTTCAAGTTAGCCACAGTTCTCAGTAAGTGTTGTTTGCTGACTGTTCTGGTGTCTGATAGACCTGAGTGCTTGTGAAAAGAAATAAAATTGTTCTCCTGTGTGCTGGGACATTCCAGAGGGGTAGTTTCAAGCATTTCTCGATAGCACTGTAAAAGGAAATGTTTCTTAGAGTAGAGGTAAGACTGCTTTGTTCTTGCATATTGGAAAAGAAGGAAGGACTGCAAAAGCCATGTGAGAGAATTTAAAACATTAATCAGTCTGATCTTTGCAATTAAAAATCATTTGTTTGAATGCAACACCAGGTTCTCTGTCCAAAACTAGAAGTACTTTGAAGATGAACACTTTATTTCCATTGCAGCGGCAGCAATTTTGGACAAAACACACCTGACATGGACACATGCTTAGTGATTATGTTACTTCAGCAACATATAAAACCACCTGAATTCACCATGGGGCTAATTTAAAAGTCTGACCAATTCTTTATTACTGCTTAAGCATTAAAATTGCCTTATCAGGCTGTTACAGGGTTGAAAGGAGAATGGTGATATCCAGCTGTTGCAGCTTCTTCCTGCTGGAATTGTCCAAAAGCCAATTCAGCTGCTGAGGCACTGCAGAGTTCTTTAGAAGACTGTAAATGGTAATGACTTAAAGCAGTGAACAGCTGGGAGCTTTTGACAATTCTGTTAATCTGGAACTGTGAATTACTCCAGGTAAACCTGCCTGGATTTATGTGAACTCCATGAAAAATTCAGGCATGCTTGGAACATGGTGGATGTTCAGATTCCTTTCTGTTTTTGAAGTTTGATACTTAAATCACGGAAAAGCAGAAACAAAAGAATATTGGATCCCTCCAGTCAGGAAACACTGTGAATGTAGAGCTCCCAGAGAATTTCTGAGGGCCAGCAGTTGAATAGAAACCAGCATTGCCTCCTTAGTGATGGTGCAGATATCTGTTTTACATTTCCATGTGTCACTGTTCCTGTATAGAAACAGAATGAAAGAGACCCTGTGAAGTAGGAGCTTTTTCCTACTTTTGTGGTAGCACTGTATCCCTCAGAGCAGGCTCCCCAAAGGTTTGTAGGATTTGTCCTTTTACTTTCTGGAGTTCCTCAGTTACTGCTCACTTTGCAGTGTTTGCACTATCCAGTGTTTCCTCAGGACTTAAAAGAGACCCCATGTGTAAAGAAGGTATTTGAAAAGAAATAACCTCTAGTGGAAGGTTCCCTGTCCATGGCAGGGAGGTGGGAACTGGATCATCTTTAAGGTCCCTTCCAACCCAAATCATTCTGTGATGCTATGAAAGGTACCAGAAAGAGAATCTCATCATTTCATCTTATCCCTGAACCTACCAGAGGTTATTGTGCTTGACAAGTGTTTCATCTGCAATGTCGCTGACCAAAGCCATCATCAGTGAGCTAAGCCTTTTCTCTCAGTATGAGAAATCCTTACAACTTAGGTGGTGCAGGAAGACATCCCAAAATATGCTTTTACAACTCATGTTTAGAGTGATGTTTCCATAAGAACAGCACACCCAACAACTGGAGCAGCTTGAGGCAGAGTATGGCTAGAGGTGATGGAGAAGAGATCTGTTGTGCTGGAACCAAGCAGAACAAATTATTCAGTATTTATGGTAAAAGTTTCAAAGATGCAGGAATTCTTTTTAAGTATTTTTTTAAATTACCACCAGCTAAAAGCAAGCCTGACTGCAGCCACATACTTTCCAAACTTAAATATTACAGCTAAACAGACACTTTAATCAACAACCTGGCAGTCTGAGTCTTTCAACTGATACTGTTTTGGACACGAACATCTTTGTCCCTAATCTAGGGCAATTAACAAGAGATTTCTCACCTGCCCACCCCGGGAACCAAATTATGACTTCTACAACAGCCTGTCAGATTTCTTTCTGCAAGTTTCTTCAGCACTCTCATCCATTAGATATATTTGGATGAAGGTACAGAGCAGTGTCAGAGCTGAATGTGGTGGCACAAGTTTTGACTCTTTGCTCTGCCAGTTCCAGGGACAATATGTGAAGGCATCAACTTAGTGAGTGGTTTTATTGATCTTCAGAGACTTTTGAAAGAGCAATAGAGATGTTTTGGCAACTCCTCAGGAAAATATAGCTGTTTGGGCAAATCTGTTGCAGTTGTCTGCTTCGTGGTTCCATGGAGTTAAGGTAAGACAGGCCAAGCTGATTTTAATGATAGTCATTACCTTAATGTGGGTCTGTTCGAGTTCTGGGCAGACTGAGAGCAATTGAAGTTTCCTCTCCGGGTTCCGGGCAAGTTGGGTTTATGCAGGAGCATTCCCAAGTTAGATATTCATAAGTTACATTCCAGACAACAGCCACCCTGCCTTGCTGCCCAAACACTGGGTAGAATTTGTACCCAGGGACAATTTAAAGTGGTCACCGGAAAGATCTGCTCTTTTCTAAGTTTTCTTTTATATATTCATACCTTTCTTGAAATGAAGAGGGTAGAACTGGAGGCAGTATTGTAGTAATGCTACCACTCTCAGCAGTCCCTGCAGAATTTATCAGTAAAGATTTCATACCTTTATTCAATTATCTAATTTTTGTGCTTGTGGCTGAAGTAATAACGCAGACATGATGAGGCAAATAAAAAGTGTTCTTCACTAGGTGTGTTTTTTGCTGCTGCCACCAGTGAAGCCTGTAACTACTGCAGCCAGAAATCTGTGTTTGCATGAGAAAACAGATTCTCCAACATCTGTGCACAGAAATCCACCAAAATATTTCCAGCTGTTTCTTCCCCCGCCACCCCGTCCTGAACAGAGTGTACAGAAAATTTCTCCGCCTTTCAATGAGATAACAGAAAGTTTTAATAAAAACAGCAGCAACAGGACTCCACCACACCACCTTTAGAGAATGACATTTCCTTCCTAAATATGCATGGTGCCCATCACTCATTTATCAGGCTCTCTGACATCCCATTCAATAAAACACCTGTGCTCATGTCCATTATGTCCATTGCACTTACCTTCAGCTTCCTCCTATAAATTGTTTTGTCTGCCAGCTCTGAACAAGACAGATGATCCATGGCTGCCAGAACATAAAATATGATGGGTAACAGTTAATGTCCCTTACTTTCCTGAATGGGGGGCTCACCCCTTAACAAATAGCCAATATTACAGATGGCAAATCCCCCAAAAATCCAGATAGGAAAGAAAGTAGTAATGCACAAGTAAAATCAGTGCAAGCTGCACTTTCTAATACACCTGGGAATCCACCAACAAGAGGGCAATGGAACTCACACAGGGATTGTGATTGAAATCTTATGTCGCTGTATTTTGCTGAGTGTAACCTTATATTTGTGTTGTGATTTTGTCACAAATGAATGTTTTAGGTTGCTCAAAGAATCTGGCAAAAGCAGATTTAATAGGAAAGTGTGATGAAGTTCACTCTACTACTTATTAGGTGGTTAAAGCATACAGAGAAAAAGCGGGCTAAAATCTAAAATCAACCAGTCTAAAATTAAAATCGAGCTAAAATGACCTGTGCTGGGGATGGATAAGAGTAAGGTTGAGAAAGCATAAGGATAAAAAAGAACAAGGGAGATCCTCACATTGGGTCACAAGGTTCGCAGTGAATCATCCTGCCAAACTTAGCCCTGGCCTTGAGCAACAGTTTAGGCCTAAAGGTTTTAACAACATTTGAATTTAGCAGCATTTAACTGCCTAATTTAAACAATTTAACAAAAGATTCTATGGAATTTACTCTAAGCACAACAGTAACTCACTGAAACCCCTGCTCAGGACTCTAATGAGTCCAAGAGAACAACATTCCTGCTACATTTGCTATAGAATATTCGCATTCACACACACACGGACCTAAAGGAGTCTGCAAAAGGTGAAAATTTCCACTCAGGTTCAGTGAAGTGCTCAGGGCAGATGCCTTTACATCTTCTCAGTGGGTGAAAGGTTGAGCCCTGAGGAGTGGGAGTGTCAGCCCAGGCCCCACCATCAGCTTTCGGCAGCGACCCTCTGAGCACAGCAACCTTGAGAGCTCACGAGCGCGAGAGGCCCCACTCAGAGGGACTCTGGTCACAGCCCTCTGTGGTCCACAAGAGCCCAAAGGCTCTCACTTGGGACTGCTGCTTGTAGTGATGCCTGAAGTGGCCACAGACTAGATAGGAATAAGGGAAAAAAGGTATGTATTTATTGGAAGGGCCTTCAAAGGTACACCCTGGGGAGTCCAGAGGCTGCTGCCAAGATGGACCCCAAGATGGACCCCGACTCACGAGTTCTTCACACTTTTGTAAGTTTGGTCCATTTGCATATCAAGGTTAATTCTCCAGTTAAAACTTCAGTTAATGATGTCATTTCCCCAAGCTCACTCCCCTCTTAAGGTGCTGGTTTACACATTTTGGGCCTAGGCCGGGCTGGGTGTCCTTGGAGAGCAGCCTGGAGAGGCTTTGTTCTGTCTGTCTCAGCATGAGAGAGCAGCAGCTCACAGGCTCCAGGACACTGCAGAGTTACACACTGGGAATGCAGGATTTGAAGTATATAAAAGTTAAAACCCAAGGCATCAATAGGGTCACAAGAGGGTTGGCTTTAGTCATAATAATTTTCCATCATGGACACAACTTGGGTTGGTAACTTCCTGTGAAATTTCAATAACAAAAATGTTGTTCCACTCGGGCTGTTATTTAGGTAAGAAAAAGAAGTTTCCAAGGCTGTTGGTTAAAAAGCAGGAGCTCATTAGACAGCCCAAGTTCCTGGGAGCCCAACAGTGCTCCTGATAAGCTCAGCCCAGGAGCTGCTCATCAAGGCCAAGGCCTAACGAGCATTTCTGAGATCTCAGTGCAGCCTGAGGGAGTGGGAGGGGAGCAATTGTACCACCACAGATTTCAGTGTATTATGTATCATTCTGCTGAATCAAAATCCCATGTAAAATCAAATATATTGAAATAAATAAATCTGACATTAAATAGCTCATGCTCCATGCTTGGAACAGCTAAAAGAATCTGCTTGGATTATTAGACTCTGAGAACTGGGCATGGCTGTTCTTCTTTTTGAAATTATCCAGGGTCACGAATACAAATGAGCAAACATTTAGAGAAAAGGTTTTCAATTTGTTAAAGACGGTGCAATGGTAAAAGCAAAAATTATTATTTTAGAACCTATTTGCTCATCTCAATGATTATAGAAACAATGACAACAACCATCCTCATTTAAGGTTTTAAATTTTACATGTTTACCTATGTACACAGAAACAGGTATTTTAATTGCAGTGCAATTAAATTAACTCCATAATGTTTCATAGCATGCCATGAATAATATATAAGAAGTAAATTGAAATCTGTCTCCATATTTCCAGGTTTGGTGATGTGAATTAATGGATTCGAATGCTACACTCAGCTGTAGTAAAGGGAAAAAGATGGGCTGGGTTGGAAGAGGCTTTCACTTCCAGGGACCACCTCATTGCCCCACTCATCTCATGCCAGTGCTCAGTGGGCCATTCCTCACTGGACAATGCACATTTTCAAACCTGGGTTTGTGGCCACTGCTTCCACAGTGCCCATCTCTCATGGATCAAAGCAGAGAATCACTGTAAATGTCCGGGGAGTAACAAGCCATTTTCTCACAAAACACTTTCTGGCTTTCTGAAGGTGATTTAGTAAACCTGCTTCTCTGCATAACCAAATTTCATTCCATCCTTCTTGCAAGGCTTTTGTCTAGTTCCATCTTTCTGTGGTGTGGAAGAGCATAGAGGTATTTATTGGGTTTATAGTGCTGGTGGCCTTTTCCTGGTGCCAGTTCTCCTAAATTCAAAGTTGAATTCTTAAGTCCTTTACCCCAGTAGAGAGGAAAGGCTTTGACTGGCCTCACACTCCAGGCAGCAAAGTAAATCCCCAGGAACCTTGTAAAGTCTGCCCTTCCCAAACACTTAGGCATCACTTGATTATGTATCATGTACCCCATGTACATGTACCCCCAAAAATGAATAAAGAGAGTCCTAAGGTTGCCCAGTGCTGTAAGTGAAAAGTGGGAGCATGCACGTTCCCATAAATCCCCAAAATTGTGAGATTTTTGGATGTAATCAAACCCAACTACTAACACTATCCCTTTAGCTTTTGCTTGAATTTTAAACCAAAGATTGTTGATGGACCAAACACCTCATAAATAAAAGTCTTTAATGCACCAACATTGCTGTAAAGATTCCTATAGACACTTTTTTGTGTGTCTGTGTGGAAAACAGCAGATTTTGCTACCTTGAAAAGTAATCCCTACCCAATGCACCTGCTCTGGGATTGTGAGCGGATGATTTTTTTTTTTTTTTTTTTAATTATTTTTTTTTTTTTTTCAAAGGAAAGAATCCTTTAGGTCTAAAATCAACCTCCCACCCAGAGAAAATGAAACTGAATCCAGTTTCAGCAGAACTGAGTAGGCTCAGTAACTGAGCAGGATGTTGTATGCAGCTTGGGGATAAATACAAGCATTTTCTTCCCTTTCCCTCTCACCTTTTTCCATCTTTTTCCCTTTCCAACCTTAATTTCTTTATATTTTATGTGTTGCAAGAAATTGCGTGATGAAAATATGATGGATAAGGTATGAGAATTAAACCAGCCTCTACATGTCTTTTGTTGAATGTGTTTCATGTCTGGCACCCAGCAAATGCTTGTATTCTTGTAAGTATACAAGAATGAAAATGTTTATAACATAAAATCGTGGCCCCAGCTACAAAACCCTCAGTTAACTTGGGAAGAAAACACCCAATTTTGGCATTTATAGGTGTAAATATGCTCCTGTGCCCATGGTATGTTACACCAGGTGCCAACAACAGGAGGCAGATTGCTTGAACTTTCTCTTTTGTAGGACAGTGAAGCTCGCATCTTGCAAGAAATATTAGGATGACTTACACAGATGAGACACTGATGTTATTTCAGATTATAATTTCCTCTGGCTCTTAGATTATTTGAACACAAAACCACTTGCGGCAGGTGCTTTGAACATTACACATTTCATAGTAGGAGAAAATCCCTTTGACCTTCCAGTCGCGTGTTCCTGTTGCCACAGATTCAAAGCCCCAGTTTTGGCTTGAAAAGATGAGGGTGAGATGAGTGATGAAACAAATCCTAGACGTTTTTCCCCATTCTGTTTGCTGGATTTGATAGACTTCTAAAGCCTGGCTTCTGAGAGGCAATTTCAGACACTTCTCTTAGCATCATCCAATTATGCATTGGCTGCAGCTCACTGCATCTAATCAAAGTGTCACAGATGCTTTCATGTAGGCAATATATTGCTTTTTCAGACCCAAGAGAGGGGAAAAATCAGGCACCCCAGCATCTTCTCCTTAAGTAGGTGTTGAGCAAATTAGCCCCATTACAATCCAGCATGCATTAGTCCATTAAAGAGCTGGAGGAAGATTCCTTTGTGTAAATGACTGGATGGTTTCACTGTATATTTGTATTAGTCATTTCCTGCTGTTCTTTAAAGAAAGTTCTTGATCACTGATGTCTAAAAGGTCTTAATTTCCACATAAGCATAACTTCAGGGGGAAAAAAAAAAAGAAAAAAGAAATCCTTCCCATATATTTTCAAAGGTAATCAATTATTTTTTAATATCATAAATCAAATTTCACTTTGGCTCAAAGGACACAACAATTTGCAAATACCCAGGGAGTTATCCTGTGATTAAGGTGGCTTCTCGTACACAAAACTTCCTTTCCCAAACCATTTATGCTGCTCTTCCCAGAATCTGGGCCCTCATTTGGAGGATTTACACATCTCACCTGGAATGAACCTGCTGAATTCAAATCAGCAGGACTGGCTGGGGCTCTTCAGCTCTTTTGAGACGCTGGATTATAAAGCCTTGTGCTAATGAACTGATGCCTTGGCCATGAATTTGGCCGCTTTTCACATTCCTGTTGCACAAGAAGTTTAGACCGACTAAAAATGTACACAAATTGGGAAAAAAAATACTATTAAAAATATATATGCTCACTTCTGTTGTACCACGGACTACAAGAGCCAGCAAGGTCATCATCAGACAGGAAACCACAAAAAAAGAGGTGGAGATGCTGACAAAGCCCTCACAGAAACATGTCATAGGTGCAGAATTATGATATCGAGATTTCCAAGGAAAAAGTGAAAATTACTGCAGAAAGCTGTTGAAGACAGCAGGCAGTGAGAAACTCCTCTGTTCCAGGTAAGGTGGAAAGCACAAAAGATGTAGTTCCCAGGGCATCACCTGGCACACTGATCTGTTGGGCATTGTGCAGTTTAGATCTTCCTTTGCAATGATTTTGTGTTGTAAAAGAGGCCTCATTTTCTAGACAGTGCCTGACACTCTTTTTTTCCAGCTATTCCCATCTGATAAATAATACACTCTCTAAACAACCACACTCTGCCAAACAGTTGCTTTAGTCAATCATCTTCTTATGTATTAAATATCTCATCCACTCTACTCTGTGTTTGGGTCCTTAAAATCTGCCTCTCCTGAAGGCTGTGGTTTGTTCTGATCCATCTGGACCTTAATTCCAGGGCGTGGTATCTTCAGCTACCTGAAGCTGCTTTTGGTTTACTTCAGATAATCGAATTTTTGTGTTTTGCTTCTTCATAAAAATAAAGATATAATGGATAAAAAAAGAGAAGGTCTCTCAGTATGTAAATATCCAGTGTCTGGAACAGTGAGGGAAATTTCTAGATACACCCAATGCTCTTTGATGAAGCAATATTAGGAATATTAATATTACAACTTTGTTTCCTTCGCTACTCTAATTCTCTTAGTATTATTCTGATAGGCCACTGAGGAGAGAGAGAAGAGCAATCCATATTTTTCCATTTGAGTAGATGATAAGCAAATTTTCCTGATGGAAATGTGCATCGGACCATTTAGCAAGCTGGAGATTACCGTATGTAACAGAATGATTTTAATACATACTTACAGAGAAAGCAATTTCCTGTTACTCTGTAATAACAATTATCCATTCAAAGGAGTCTGAATTTTACATCATCATTTTTTTAAAATATAATTTCATTCTCTGATAAGAGGAGATGAGATTCCTTTATCCCAGGTCTTTTATTTTGACAAAAATGTCAATTAGCTACTTTATACCATTTAAGACTTCACTATTATGTGGATCAGAAAATGGCTTCAGCTATTCTTTTAAAGAGAAGTAGCAATGTAATATATGATAAAAGCTGTTCTAATCTCTGTGCAGTAAACAGCCTTCATAAATCACTGGAAGGTCTCTGCAGCACGATTCCTTCAGTTTCACACTGGGCCACAAATCCCACATATGTTAATACTCATCCCATAAACAGCAATTTATGGGGATTTCCCCTCTTCGCCAGGAGGTCTCAGTTTCTCTTGTGTTATAAAAAATCCCAAAACATGAAAAGCCTCAACATGCACAGGTGCACATAACTTCTGAGCTGACAGACAGCATTTGGGAGGTGAATTTTCATACCATAATTTCATTAACCAAATAAAATCAACAATACATCTCCAAAAAATAGTAAAATTATAATATAAACCTCATCCCAGTGATTTCTTTTTGGGAAAAAGAAAGCATAAGATGGGTGTTATGGTCTTTATCTTATCTTTGTAAAACTATGTCTGTTAAGCAACTCTAAATTTATTTTAATTTTTATACTGAAATATTACTTGCATGGAAGTTGCAAAATAATTTGTTCCAGTCTGTGCTGGTTGGCATTAGAAATTACAATGGCTTCAACTGAAAAGCTGTAGTTTACATTTTTTAGTTAGAGGTGTGCTGTTCAGAATGTGTAAGATTCCTTTTGATTAATGACTACATAATTCTGCATTGCATATCCCAAATCTGTCACAGAATTATAACATGAAATAGTCAACAGTGAAGGAAAGACATCACAATGCTGATATTTTTCCTTTTCCAGATGAAGAATTCAGATCTATTTTTACAAATTATACATCAACACTTCATTTTTGGTTTTCATCTTTCTCCCACATCAGGCAGTTGAAATGGTTCTGATTGATGAATCCTTATGACATGAAAAATGAGGATCAGTCACCAAACAAAACCCCACACTGCATCCTTAAAATAAGGTGATAGTGGAATACAAAAGGAATTTACAGCAGAGATTTCCAAATCATATCTAACTTGTCAGGAAAAGCCAGAAATTAATCTTTGCCAAATCTGGTGGTGTTGTGAGAGCCCGGAAATATATTAAAAAGGGATTGCACCCATGAAACTCATCCTCTTTCTCCCAATTAAAGCTGCCATTGTATTCACCATTGTGTCTCTGTTACTATAGTGATAAAATCTATGTAGAAACCTGGAGAGATACTGATTGCTGCATATCATATATAATTTTTCACAATCTGCCTTCCATTCCTTACTTCCTAAATGGCCATAAAATAGCACCATTTATCATGACAGAGAGGTGTGTACACACGTATCAATTACAGGATCACCAGGAATCACACAGAGATAAGTTGGTTGTAGTTATTTTTAAAAGAATCAAAAAATGAAATTATTTTGTATTGGTTTTAAGTAACCATTCCCTACCTCAAAGTCATTGCTAAGCTGTGGAGGGTAAAGCTGAAGGGCAATTTGACTCTCACTTAAAGCTGACCAGCTTTATTTTAGATTAAAATACTTTGTATTTAATGCATATTCTTCTTTTCTAATAGAAAACATACATCACATGAATGTTTCACTTGTCTTTAAGTATTAATTTTTCTTAAGTTCAAATATCCATTAATATCAAATATTTGCATTCTCCCATTAAGCCATTTCTGTATCATTTGTGAATGCAGATATCGCTGAGCTCTTTAAATACCTCTCCACATTTTCCCTCTAAACACCTTAATTTTTATAGACTATTTCCATATTTATTCTTTATAAATGGGGAATGCTTTTTGGATTTTCTTCTTCTTTCTTTAGCAAGGTTTAGATTTTGTGATGGCAGCATTTACACCTGTACTTTTTAAAGTTTCTTTTAGCTTGAGGTTTATTTCCCCTCAGCTGCTCTCATTGACTTAAATTTGCTGAGGGTAGAGATTCTTCACTTTTCCTACTGATGGGATAGAGGGGACTCAAACAGCTTTGCTCTGAGTCCAGTGGGAAAAAATGAGGATTTAATTTTAGACAGGGAAGGAAAAGTCAATGCCAAAGGTTCCTCACCTTCCCTGTCCAGCAGGGATTGTCTATTTTCTCCCCACACATTTAAAAGGAGGTGGGACACATCTAAATTCCTGTTTATACCCAAAGGAGATTTAATCAGCACAGCCAGGGGAGCCCAGAGAGCTGCTTCTCTCACCTTCACCTAAATATGCATTTTCTCAGCTACTGCAATTCAACAATTCTGCATTTTTCATGCATTTGCTGCCTTTTGCAGGGAGCTGTGACCCAAAGCTACTTTGGCTCACAGAGAACATGAAACACCTCCTTTTTCAAGCAGTCACTGGGATAAACCAGGCTGACTGCCAGAAAGGATTTAGTGACCTCTTTGCCATGAGCAGTCAGTGGGCTTGGATGTCCCAGTACACACCAGGATAAACCTGGAAAGGAATTTGTAAAAGAAAGTTCCCTTTGGAAACACCCTGGGATGTATTTAATTACTGAGAGCTAATCTTACCTGTGATTCAGTCTGGGCCATCTCAAGGTTAGCACAAGGACCTGGGGAAGCCAGAGATAAACATGAGGTGCCTTCCTGCTTTCTGCACCCATAGATGTCAATAATTCCTTAATTCCTAGAAACTGCAGGTTATATTTCCCCCTAAAGTAGAGGAGAATAACTAACAGGGAGGAGGCCAAGACCAGCAGCTGCTTCAAGTCTGCTCTTCATCTCTAACTTTAGATGAAATGTAATTAACTGGGTGAAATCTCTAACTTTGAGTTAAATGTAATTTGAAATTAGCACTGGAGATGGGTAAGAAAGTTGTCTATGTAACTGGTGCTAGAGACCCTTTATAGTGACATTCTTAAAAGAGTTTAGGAGCTTAAGTCACATTGATTTCAATGTCATTCTCACTGAAAATCCTATTTGACATCTATATATTTCTTTGGGGGGCATAAATGTATTTTAAAATCTGGGCTCACTATTTGTTCTTTTCCTGTGAATGGGAGGTGCAGATGTTTGTACAAAGGAGGTGAACTTTACCCACCTTCATTGATACCTAGGCTTCAAACAGCTCAAGCTTCACAAAATTAATGTCAGATGGTTTAAAAGCTATATTGGACCTATGACAGACAGATAGCTTGGAGGGAACAAGAGATAATATGAATTGAATTTGTTCTGTACCTGATATTACTTTGAAGTGGGATAGTGGTGACAATTGAAGTCAGAGTGATTAATAAATCTTTTATCACTTTAACCTGCCGTGAAATTTCCTCATTTCATTTGTGGATAGTCTTCCTCACCATCACACACATGCATCTTCCAATGAAATCAAACTTTCTGTACAGTGCCCTGTCCAAAGCATCTAAGACAGAGTTTAACTTTCTACAGCAGCACTCATTAAATTTAGAGCCTAATGAAGCAAAGCTCTGGACAAAAGATAGCAATTTTCCACTAACACGTCAAAGGTAGAGATCTGGTGTTCCACCATGACTTCTTTCCCCCATTCCTCACAGCCCTGCATGCTTTGAAAGAAGATAGCTCTAAAGAGAGGAGGAGATTGGCAACATACACTAATGCAACAGAAAATGAAATAGAATTTTTCAGAACATTGCAGGACTACTTCCCGTGAAAGTTTCTCTTCTACCTCAAACTCCTCCTCAAAGCTGCCAAGGGATTAATGCAGATGGGGTAACAAATTATTTATCAATCGTGACAGTATTTAGTATAGGGAAGGATCCAACATCCAGATCTTTTGTGTCAAAACAGTGCTCCCATTTTTAATATGTTCTCTTGCTGGAGAGGCACCATCTCATATTCAACCCAGGGGTCAGCTGGCTTTTCTTCCTTTTCTTCATCTCATTTTAACTAGGGCATTATCATACATCCTGAAAGTGAAGTGTTATCTCTAATGATTGTATCATTCTTAGCTTCTCTCTTTTGTGTCTGATAATTAATCCTTTTCTTGTGCAGGCAATGCTTAATGCAGAGACGACATCTTCTTTCTGTCTTACAAAGTTCATCAGAAATACTGATCAATTCAATTGTTCAATTCAATACTGTTCAATTAAACAGTTCAATTCAGAAATACTGATCCTTTGGACCAGACTAATCATAAGATCACACTCCCTGTCCCTAAGCAGACCACATGGAGAAATGAGAAGAGAAACCCTGGTTTCCCTGCAGGAGAGGAAGGATCCTCTAAAATTCAGGAGACCCTCCTTAGGGAGGTGGGGTCCTGTTTTCCCTCCCTGTTCTTGAAGGATAAGAAAACTTATTTTTATGGTCGGAAGTTTACTGTGCTATTTAGCTTCAGGGCCAGGGAATGAGCCCCATCCCATTTTTCTAGGAGTGCAGACACAGCTGCAAAGATGAAGATCTCTCCCATCCCACCCAACAGTGGCTTCAGCCAGGGAGTTGCAGGTATCAGGAGTGAGTGAATTCTCCCAGGCTTCTGATCTACTTCTTGCCTATATCATCATCTGTATGAAATTAATATGAATCTCAGAATCAGAGAATGGTTTGGGTTGGAAGGGACCTTAGTGATCATCCAGTTCCAGCCCCCTGCCATGGGCAGGGACACCTTCCACTATCACAGGTTGCTCAGAGCCCCACCCAGCCTGGCCTTGAACACTTCCAGGGGTGGGGCAGCCACAGCTTCTCTGGATAAGCTGTTCCAGTTCTTTATCATCCTCACAGTAAAGCATTTCATCCTAGTATCTTATCTAAACCTGCGCCCTTGAAGCGTGAAGCCATTCCCCCTTGTCGCATCACTCCAGTCCCTCGTCCCAAGTCCCTCTCCAGCTCTCTTGGAGCCCCTTTAGGTACTGGGAGAGGCTCTAAATCTCCCTGGAGTCTTCTCTACTCCAGACTGAGCAACCCTGGAACAGCCATGTATATACCCTGAACAACCCATATATATAAATCTTACATATACACTGATATTTTATTTGTATATATGTGCATATACCTGCACACACACAAATTTACACACACACACATTCATAGAGAGGTAACAGCCACCAGTTTTCCTGTCTTCCCCTCGGCTTCAGTCATAGTTTTTTAGTTCACTTTATAGATTCACCCTTGTGTTTTCGGACTGTACTAAAGCAGACAATTGAAACTGAGATAATCAAAGAAAATATAGAGGCCAACACCTTTTATAAACAATCTGCTATAGTGCAGAAATCTCCCACTGTGAGGCTGACAAACATATTTTGCTCCATGTTTCCTATCCACTTTGTTCAGCTTCACTCCTGGTTTTCTGCGAAAGACACTCAGAAATCCAGGGATGAAACAAGATCGTGGGGAAATGCTCAGCTTGGAGCCTCCCCAGCTGAGGTTTCTGCCTTTCCCAGGAGACCCTGTGTAATCACATCAGCTCCTTCCATGGCTCACACAGACACCTCCCTCAACACCCCCATGTACAAATAGCACAGTTCCTGGAGGAACAGCATCTCCAGAGTGGTGAGGGGTTGCTGGAAGGGGACACACAGATGATCGAGGCAGTGAGGAGGTTTTTCCAACTATTTCTTGGGAGACAACTGGACTGAGATAATGCTTCTCTTGCACTGAAAGAAGTGACTCCTTGAACCTTCACTTAGAGGGATGGAAAATAACGTAAGTCCTGTGGTTTACTGCACTTTCTCCTCTTAGAAAAAAAGGTGGTTTGTGGTAGATTCTTCTATAGGATTCAGTGACCTTTTATTTGCCTAAAAATCATTAAAAAACCTGAGCAGCAATTTTTTTTTTCCTGAGTGGCATGAAAAAAAAATGGAAGTGGGGAGGAGTGAGTGTTTATTTATTCCTTTGCACAGGAGCTTCCCGAATGTTTTTGACTTGTTATTTTACTGAAATAAGTTAACTATGGTCAAAAATGGAATATTAGAGGAATGAATAGGCATATAAGGAAGTTTTTTTTCTGTGCATGAAAATTGCAGATATATATATATTTTATATAAAAAGTTCAGACTTTTAGTTGTAATATTTAATTCAAAGCAAAGACAGAAAAGATTAAATAACCATAAGTTTTATAACATTACTCTCTCTTACATAGGTTTATGCTTAGTAATATTGTTCTGATACAGACTAAGATTTGGTTTTTGAGATGTAAGAATGGATCTTAAATAGATTTTTTTTGTGAATGAGGCATACTTAAACTTGTTTTATTTGTGGAATATGCTGTACTGTGCTTGGTGAATGTTTTTATCATGATATACTGTGGACAAAGACAGGGAAGTAAACTAACAAATGAAGAGAATATAAATTTTACTCTTGGGCAGTGAATTGGAAACAGAAAATATGACAAACTTTTTGAAACTCACAGAAACAAGTGGGTTTTCTTTGATGAAGCAGAAGAGATCAAACATTTCAGGTTTGCTCTTGCAGCTGCAATAGTTTTTGTGTGGTAGGAGCAGCTTAGGTGTGTTCAGCTCACCACAGAGACAGCAGATAAGCCTCTAAAGAAATGCTTTTAACTGGAATTGGGCTGGTGTTTAAGCTAGTGAAAGTGCAATACAAAGCTGTTTTATTAGGGTGATAAACTGTGGAGGAGTCTCTGTACAGATACCCAAGAGAACCAGATGCTCTGGAGTTTCCTCACATGGGACAGGTGTTGCTCCTTTTCCATGTCTCAGAGGTTTTAATTTTTTGTTGTACTACATTTTGGCTTTCTTTGTAATTATTTGACTTGATCAGAGGTTATTTTCCATATCCACGAAGAAAAGTTTTTTGAGATTTCAATTTTCAAAATTTGAAAAGGGAAAATAGTGAATTTAATAAAGAAAAGTGAGGAACCTAATGACATTATGCATGTCCTTATTAAGTGACACTATTAAACGGCACTATTAAATTACATACCTAATGCAAATGGTTTGTTCAGAACTAAATTCCAATTAGATATGTTTTTATTTATTTAGAAAACTGTGTCAGACAAAAGACCATGTAATTTGCAAATTTCATAAAATTATGGAACTACTAAACATTTGGCAATCCAAGTTAAAATTTAGATTGTGCATTCAAGTTAAATTTTTTCAGAACTTATAGTTAAAAGTTTTTTTTCCCTGTGTCTTATTGACAGGTGAGAAGTTTTCTTTCAGGTTTTATTTAATGGACCAGCTGAATTTTGTTATAGTCTAGGGAGAAATATTTCTCTTGAATTTTGTCCTAAGTTTTGTCCTCCATATATTTAGCTGCTGAGAGACCTTTTTATATCAAAATGTACACAATGAAAGGAATCTTCAGAATGACAAAATGACAAGTCTGTGATACCTTTGGTACATTTAGTACTTTCTGTTAATGGTAACGGTACAAAATCCAAACCATGAGTTTCTATAGCTTTTGTTTGTTGTAAAGTCATGTTAATATCAGTTAAAAGTTTATAGAACCATTAATCACATTGACCACTTTTGAAACTTACATGTGGAAAGACGAAAAATCTGACGTATTGTCAGCCTGACCTATAAAACCCTAAATCTCAAATGCAAAAAAACCCAAGTTAACAACTGCAGCAATTCTTACATGGGTGTCCTTAAGCTCTTGGATATTAGAGGCAGTGAGAGCATAGCTCTCATTCCTTAGTGGTGAAGAAAATTCAGATCCCCCCTGTTTGCTTCAAAGCTTGAATATCCATAAAATCTGCAGATGGCTCAATACAGAATTATAGAAAATATATGGTTAAAAATCACAACTTGTCCCTCTCCTGACAGACAAGTGTAACCTGCAGCCAGTGCTCATTCCTTCCACTGTCATCAGAACCCTGCCTGCCAAGCTTGGTGAAATGAATGAATTTCCCTTTCTACTCCAATTCCTCCTCTTCCCCAATTCAGAGTGATGAAAAATGAGCAATTCACACTGCCTGGCCATGCTTCTTAAATCTGCCCCCAGACCTGCTGATATTTCTTGGTATGGAACTTCTAATTCGAGATATATTCCATTTCTTGTTCAAGTTAGGAGAGAGCTGGGTCCTGATCTGTCTCTTCTCTTTGTTTTGTAAAACCCCACACCTGAGGTTTATTGCCCTGTCATCTGACCAGCATCTGATCCATCTTTTTGGTAATAGCAGAGGAAAGAGATTGTTATCTCAGGTCTCTGTGCAGCTGCCACCATGTAAGACCACAGTGTGGAGGATCAATGGTATCATCACACTTCAATCACAAACATATGCAATTTTTAAAGTCACATGACTTTCCTGTAGGGCAGCTCCAGCCATGCCGTGCATAGTCCTGAGCTGTGGGGGTTCCTTAGGGTCTTCTCCACTCCCTGGGCTCCTCAGAGGTTGGAGAGATGATTCCATATCCTGCTGTTGGCTCAAGGAGTTTCCAACCAATCTTTGCTTGTCTTCGGGCTACACCCACAGTCCTTAGGGACTGGGACGGGCAGGGAATGCTTGGATGGTGATTACTCAGCTCAAACCACATTGTCACATTTGCTGTTGGCTTTTACAATCTTGTTCTGGTCACTTTTGAAGGCTTTTGTGCTTCTTGATGACCAACAGGTTGTTTCCATGCTTTGGCTGTTTCCTTGGGGACACCAAAGCTACCAGTTAAAGTTCATGGGCTAATGTTAATAACCAGGTGATCACATCTAACTCATCCTAACTCCTGCAGGAATGGACTCATCCATGGTCATTAAAAGCTTTTCAGCTCTTTCCTCTCAGGTTCATTCCTGTGCTGCCACAGAGCTTCTGTGCTTCCTCAGTGCTTGCAACTGGCCATTTGACAACTTGTCAATTGACTGCTCAGGCACTTACAGAAAGTGATCTCTGCACAGATTTAAATTATTTATGATGGCAAAGTAGCTGAAAATTAGTGCCCCCTTACCAGGCAAAAGAAAATGTGACTTAACGCTTCACTAATTGCTGAGAAGGCTTGTGCTGGAAGTAGTCATTAATGAGACAATTCAATATTAGGCAATCATAGAATTTTTATGTGTTCACAGTCTGCTGGTGACTAATGGTGTTTGCCCAGTCCTACCACCGACTGTAGAATCACCAATCTTTGGAAGTTTAGCAGTTGTCCATTAGTAGGGGCAGTGAGAAGAGTAGGTGTAATGGATGCAAAGAGTTGGATTTATCTCGTCTCACTTGACAAACCTCAGGTCATCTATTGTAGTCAACTGGCATTTCATCCCGAAATAAATGTGAAAAGGGGTCTCAGCAGGCAGCTTGGGAGCTCATGGAGATATAGCTGAATAACTCCAAGATGTCTGCACTGAGGTGAGATGAATCCCACCCAGAGGGGCTTTCTGGATGAATGCTAACTGGCTTTATCAGGTCTTTGTGAATTATTTTGTGAATCTCTGCACTCTTTGCCACCTTCACTCTCCACCACTGAGAACAGTAAACTGTAAATCCCAGTCTGAAGAGTGGGATTTATCTCACACTAGTGAGAAAAATCTGTTGCATTTTTTGGCACTCTTCATGTGTCTATGTTAATCTCTATGTTTATCCATCGATAGCTGCTCTGCATCCACAGTTTTGCTGTTTGCAAGGAGGGCACAGGGTCTGCCTCCCTTGGCAATCTCAGTGGAGCTGCACGGGATGGTGTTAATCAGACCCAGGAGATGTTCCTTGTAGGCTCCTGTAGAGGAGTAACTAAACGGGCTGCAGAAGGTGTAATATGTGCTCTCCTTATAGAGAGGTATTTTGGGGGTTGCCTTTTACATTTCAAATAAAAGACAGACTGAAAGACCTGAGGCCTGGAGAAGAGAAGGCTCCAGGGAGACCTTAGAGCCCCTTCCAGTGCCTAAAGGGGCTGCAGGAGAGCTGGAGAGAGACTTTGGACAAGAACATGGAGTGACCAGACAATGGTTTTAAACTGACAGACGGGAGAATTAGACTGCATATTAGGAAAAAATTCTTTCCTGTGAGAGTGGTGAGGCCCTGGCACAGGTTGCCTAGAGAAGCTGTGGCTGCCCCATCCCTGGGAGTGTTCAAGGCCAGGCTGGATGGAGCTTGGAGCAACTTGGGACAGTGGAAGGTGTCCCTGCCCATGGCAGGGAGATTGGAACTGGATGATCTTGAGGATCCCTTCCAACCCAAACCGTTCAATTATTCTATGAATGCAATATTTTCTTTCTTTTTTATTGTTACAGTTTTATTTAGTGGGAAGACAAGGGGCATAAATTAAAACTACAAGGGGGATCCAAATGGGTTGAGACAGTCAAGTATTGGAACAGGTTGCTTGAAGAGGTTGTGCCCACTCTGTTCTTGGAAATTTGTCTGGATAAAGTCCTGACCTCATGACTGGCCCATTCTGAGGAGCCTCCTAAGTTCTCTTTCAACCTGAATTACTCTCTGATTAAAAAAAGTTGCATGTGTTAATATAAAAGTGCTATTTTAATACATATCTTAAGAGCCATTAAGAAAATGTCAGTTTCGTTTGATTAAATCATCTGTCTCAAAACACAGAAAACTTTTTGGGGAAAAAGTAGAACAGTTCTACAGAAACTTTGATCTGCTATTACTTGCATCTTTTTTTAATTCAGCTCTAGAAAAATTTAACTTCTCTTCTGGAAATTCAGGTGTAGAAAGATGCAACACAGCCCAAATGTAGCATAGTAACAATCTTCCAAGCTAAAGAAACAAACAAACAGAAAGAAATACGGTAATCCTGGCCACTCTGATCATACTAATTACTTTGGTCATGCTGAACACAGTAATAGTCAACATTTTTCACGTCTTTTTATAATAGGTGATGGAGCCATAAAAGCAAATAATTGAGAACAATTTTTTTCATTAACTGGGATTGAATCGGGGTGATTGTTATAGCAATAAAAGGAGTGAAAAGATCTTTGACAATAACCTTGTTTCCCAGTCTATTCACAATGAGTATTCCTAAAGAGGCAAACACATTTGGAAGAAAGAATCCTTACTTTGGAAATCTATCCAGCTACACGTTTTGGTATTTGAGAAATAATTCATAGAAAATATGTTTGACAGCTGATAGAACAAATCATAGACACTTTTTCGTTTGTTTGTTGGTGGTTTTTAATTTAAGACCAGTGTCTGGTCTTAAGGAATTTCAAGGGTAAGAAAAATTTTAATTTTCAAGAGATATTAAGTATCACACTGTTTTGTAGGTATTTCAAGTCTTGAGAAAAGGCCAAAATGGTACTTTGTTTCTTCTGTGACATAACGGGGGAAAATAGTTTTGAATTAACATTTTTTTCTTCTTTAGGTCCAATTGCTCCATCAATACCTGGTCACATAAAAACTAACTAAATCTCAACTGTCTTTTGTGTGCTATCCTCCCAGGGACTCTGAGTAACAGAAATTATTTTGGGGATATTTGTAAAGATGCTTGAATGAATTACGAATATTTTTTTCTGGATTACTCAATTTATAATAACTGTTAGATTTTATTCAGCATTAGGCTGAGTAGCCCAGAATTGCCCATGGATGAAAAGTGTAGTTTAGCCTTTTGCTCCATGGCTTGCAGCTGTTCTCATGGAAATTTTGCTGCTGACATGTGAGACAGCAAGCTCAAGGCTTGATTTCCTTCCCTTAATGTTTGAAAAATTAATTTTTCCATAATTGTTTGAAGCAATTTGTAAAACCACCCGGGAAGATATCCCTGCCTGCTCTCCAGCATTGGCAAAGGATTCCAGGATCTATGTGCCCTCATGCTTCCTTCTAATTCCCCATAATTGGCTTTAGTCAACAACCTCTTGTTTTCCTAGAATCTTCTCTGCCCTCTAATAGTCTTGAGGGAAAATGGTGTGAGAATCAAAGTTTCTTTTCTGGAAGGTTACAAGATGGTTTCATGGAAGGGAAGAGATAAAACCGCAATGAAATCTGCAACAAACACAGAATTTTAATGGTGAACTTTTGAGATCAGGTAAACTTTTATGAAGTGGAGGGATGGGTGTGTTTGGATGATTTGGCACAAAGGCGAATAAGGTAATTATTGTATTCCCTCTGTGCATTGCATAGAATTTGCATCTTTTCATGCATCATTCACAGCTCCCATTACTGATGCCACAACATCTAAATTACTCTGAACATCAACAAAACAAACACTGCTGTGTCCAGATGAAGACCTGAAATCCTGCGAGTGGATGTAGTTTTTGTTTTAGCTGTAATACTACACACAGCTTCCAGACTGTTAACCTGATCTTGAAAAGTCTAGAGTAATGAGTATTCTTGCCTGAATGTCCTATTTCTCTTCCAGAAATGATGCTAATTTGTGCTGGGAGCAAGGGTTACTTCTCATATTCATAATTTCGTGTGCTGCTTTAATGGGAGAGGCAGTCAGACTGCAAAAATGGAGCAATTTCACTGCAGTTAGTTTGTCACTGGCCTCCAGCTGTTGTTCTCACAGCAATGTGAGGTCAGCTGAAATCATGTTGTATCTGGGGAGAAATGAAAAGGCGTTGCGTGGCAGGGGAAGATACAGGCAGTCAGCACACAAAACAAATTATTTACAAAGTAAAACAAAACCTCTTGATTTAGGCTGTGGTTTCCTGGGGTGTTCCATGTAGTGTCTGGAGAGGAAAGGTGGAAGAACAGGTAGTCAGGCATGAGGACTTAAACTTCAAGATTAAGCTCTCGCTGCTGTTGTGGAGTCGACTTTAAAGAACACTTGATGTGGTGGTGGCAGCTTCTGAATGGAAAAGTCTGACTGTGTGCCTCTAAGGTCATCTTCTTCTGTGTCTGCTCAGCAATGATCCACCCAGGGAGAGCCCTCGACCAGGTGGGATTGTTGCAGTGTGCAGGTGGGGCTGCACTAAATCAGGAGTTCCCTGACCCTTTACTGAACTAACAACGTCTTCCCAGAGGTCATAATCAAAGAAAATATTTTAGAGAAATCTCCTTGCGAAGCCTGGACTCAGGTAGCGTTCAGTGAATGGATTCTATCCAAAACATGACTAGATTTCTTCATCAAAAATGCAAACTGTTTTTCTAGTCTATTCTCACTTTTTTTTGTTTGGGCAAGAAGGCATAAAATATAAACTTTGTCAGATCAAGCATTTCTGTGCTCCATGTCAGTCAGTACTGACTTTGTGGGTCACAAATTAAACCCTCTTGGATGCTGCTCATTCCTGTGCTGGCTCTGCCAGGATGGACTTTCGATCTGAGTATTTCCATCTGCATTGGTTAATTTAATACTTGATCTTCCTGTTGCTGACGGCTTCCACACACTTGATGTTGCAGTTTGATGGGTTTTACTGTCCCATTTCCAAACATTGGGCTAAACCAGAAGAGTAGGGTTTTTTCTGAGCAGCTCAAGAGTATTTAGGGTAATGTGTATCTTAAATGAGATGCTCCTAATACACTCTTAAGTTTATAGAGGTTTGCTCACATCCTATCAGTGCATATAATGAAAAAAAATACTGAGCAGACTTCTCAGTGAAAAAGGTATTCATCATATCTTTTTTTTTCTTTTTAAAAACTGATGGCTTAGAAAGTTGATGTTCTTAGCCATGCATGGGCAAACAGTTGTTTCATTTCCATAGCTTACCTGTTTTGGAGTCACTTGACTTCCTTTCTACTTGTTTCTGTTTTTTGGACAGAATTAGTGACAGGAAGAGAAGCATGAAAAATGGCTGAATTCTTGCTACTTGGTACCAACAACTTCCGTAGGTTCACTAAGGAATCCTTGGCAGAGATCAAAAAGAGAATTGCTGCCAAAAAGAATAGTCGAAGAAATACCATAGAGCAGACAACTGAGGAGAAACCACGTCCTCAGCTTGCCCTACAAGCTTTCCAGAAGTTGCCAGCTCTCTATGGAAGTCCTCCTCCAGAGCTCATTGGGGAACCACTGGAGGATCTTGACCCATACNTTAATTTAATTTAATTTAATTTATTGTATTGCCAAAAGTTTCTGTGGGCAATCTATCAAAGGGTTTTGCTTACATCCCTTTATACAAACTCGCATCCTTTTCTAGGTTAAGCAATGCATGCAGTTGGCACAGATGAATGATGTGCTGTAACCTTTTTAAAAAAAAAAAAGCTTAACTTTGAATTTTAAGAATGAAATGATATTAAATTGATTAATATTTGAATCAGAATAGAAGCAGAAAAAATAAACTGGATAAAGGAAGAAAAGTGGGGGTTGAGAAGAAAGAAATTATAATAATTAGAAGTTATAATAATTTTGTTCATTTTGTACATAATTTCTTAAATTTTCTTAAATTCCATAGTTTCCAACAATGTGTTTCACTCCATCTCAATGTTCCACTTACACATACAGTAAATGATAAAGCATAAAAATTATTTTAAAACAGTTGCTGACAAATCCTTAAAACCTCCTGACTCAGGCTCCATATTCCAGTTGTGACATATTGAAGAATATTATTTTCAATAACAAATAGAGAAATCAGAACTAATCCATTGGGGATTATGCTTTTTGCTTGAGAGGAGGATAAGCATTGAACTAATTTCTACAATCAAAGAGCTTGAGGATCACTATCAACAATACCAAATAATGATAAATTATTTGATAAGTTCTTCCTTGCACCTCTGTATATCTTGACTCAATGAGGGGTTCATTCTGTTTTAAGAGAATAATCACAAGCAAAATTAGTTCTGTGCACGGCTCTTTGCAAATCACAAGATCGAAAAAAGAAGTTTGTACTAAGGAATGCTTTGTGGCCTAAATGTTAAAGGGTATTAACTCTTTCGTCAGTTTCTGATGGAAGGATGGCAAAGTAATACAGAATCTTTCCAGTTAACCAGGGTAAATTGAAACTCAAGCTCTTGTTCATGACTTACATAACAGGATATAGCACAAAATATATATTCTGTGTTCAACTCCATGAAAAATTCTTTGTTCATTTTTAAAAGGTTTTCATAGTGCTAAACAAGCAGAAAACAATCTACAGATTTACTGCTAAGCGTGCCCTGTGGATCTTCAGTCCCTTCCATCCAATACGAAGAAGAGCAATTAAAATTTTAATACATTCATATCCTTTTGTCGGCTTTATTCACTCTTTTTGATTATAAAACTCTACATAATCCAATGCTTTTTTATTTTAGAGCATTGAATTAATCTGGACTTTTTCTCACAGACAGATTCTAATTAGGAATCACCTTAGATGTTACTAGTGTTTTGGTAAAAATAAATTGTTTTGCGAGTATTGGGCTTATTTAGTCTGATTTTCTACAGATTTGTGTTTTGAGCTCTGGTATTGATTTCCTGATGTCTCATAAACAAGTATCTCATTCTGAAGCCTTTCCCAGTGAAAAGATTGATACGATTTCTATCCTCTTTCTCATCTTGTTTACCCAAATGTGGGAATTAAATTTAACTCACCTGCAAAGCTGATCAACCATTGGACAGTTTTGAGAGAAAAGGTTGAGTTAGGCAAGCACACACAGGAAAACACTTAGAAAAAACCCATGTAAACTTAGTTTCTTTGGGAAATAAGACTCAAAAAGCATACATATGTAGTATATGAAAGTAAATATTTCCAGGAATGCTGTTGCAGGGAATGCCTTGGGAATATAAAGGTAATATAGATCCCACCTTACATATCAAATTTAGGGGATCAGAATCACAAGTGTATTGCTCCAGTTTGGCACTGGGGAAGGACACCTGAGCTGTTGCTCAGGGCTGAATCCAACCCAGAGTGGAGCCTGTGGTGTCCGTGTGTGGGTTTCAGATCTCCAGCCATTTCCTGGCTCTGTGGTGTGAGGTAGCTCCAACAGCTCCGAGGGTGTCATTGTAGCAGTGTGCAGGACATCCCTGGAAGGGCGATGCCCCTCATCTGAGGTTTTCTCTGGGCAGAAGTTGGCTGACATTGGCATTTCGACATGAGTGGCCCAGCTCCTTGTGACAGCTGGACCATGCCTAGAGCTAAAGCCAGGAATTATTTTTGTGGGGATGGAGAGGATGGATAATGGCAAAGCTAGATATCTTTCCCATACTCTTCTACCTTGTAGATTGCCAACATGTCTGGTGGGACAAGGCATGAGATCCAACTCCAGAGTCATGTGCTTGAGCCTAGGTCTACACATGAGGTAGCTGCCCAAGCTCCTCTCTCTGGGCCAGCAGGTCCCAGACAGCAGCTGGGAAGCCCCAAGAGTTGGCTAAACATGGCCATCACTATATAAAAACCCCATTAATCTATCAGAGAGAGTCCAAAGGAGCGTCCAAAGGAAGATGGTGAAGGGTCTGGAGGGGAAGCCGTGCGATGAGCGGCTGAGGGCACTTGGTCTGTTCAGCCTGGAGAAGAGGAGACTGAGGAGAGACTCATTGTGGTCTTCAACTTCCTTGTGAGGGGCAGTGGAGGGGCAGGTATTGATCTCTTCACTCTGGTGACCAATGACAGGACTCGAGGAAACAGCTGGAGCTGACCCAGGGGAGGTTGAGATCGGGTATCAGGAAAAGGTTCTTCACCCAGAGGGTGGTTGGGCACTGAACAGGCTCCCCAGGACAGTGGTTACAACAGCAGCCTGACAGAGTTCAAGAAGCATTTAGACAATGCTCTCAGGCACATGGTGTGACTCTTGGGATGTCCTGAAAAGGGCCAGGAGTAGGTCTTGATGATCCTGACAGGTGCCATCCAACTCAGCATATCCTCTGATTCTGTGATCTGGAGTTGTTTGAGACCCCTACAATCATCCTGTCAGACTTTGTGCTGTCCTTTGGAAGAGAACAGCTTTGCCAGGTGAGAGGCAGGTTTGGGCTCCACCTGTGTGATGTGGGCAAGTGTTTAACTTGCATGCCATAAAACGAAACTAAAATTTCATCCTTCCACCCAATCCTAGAGTGGTTGAGGGTCCTTTTTCCAGGCTGGAAGTGCTTAGAGCAGCAGATCTGTAGTCAGCACAGAAGTCACGGATAACTACAGTAGTGTGTTGCCGTCTAACATGGCTCAGAATCAGTGAATACCTGTGCATGCTGTTCTTACATGTGCTTTAAACAAAAAGCCAGATGTTATGTCAGTGACTGATGGAATATTTAGTTATATTTCTGAATCCATGTCGTATTCTTTGCCTTCACTCCCATGACTTACATTATTCACCTGGTTTATCATGGGCACCATTCTAACTAATTGTGTATTCATGGTTCTGACTGAGTCCTCAAAGCCTTCATCGTCTTCAAAGAACAAGTGGATTGAGTAAGTATCTGTGGGTATATATAATCTTTAATTAGGTAGTTGTATGGCGTTATTGAGACTTGCCACTTTCACTTGAGATAGTTTGTGGGAGATTTTAAAGGAAAGTTGCCTATTTAAGGGTGTTTTTAAATTTATTTTTTATTTGAGGACGTAGTTTTGTCTTTAAACCCAATATCTACAATAATTTTGGTGTTACAGGAGAGAGTAAGTGTAGATTAAGTTCCGCTGTTGAACTGGCTTCATGTCTGTTCTGCTGCTCCAATTTTCTCACTTTTTGAAGTTACTCAGGAATTATTTGCTCTCTATCAAGATGCATTTCCTGTTGTTACTGATGCTGATTGAGCACATGGGAGCTTCTGTCTTTTAAAATTCTGGCTAATTATGTTGAAATGCTGAGTTTTGCTCTAATAAAATGTTCTGTCAGAAGCTCTTGGCCTGCAGGGTGCTGTTAGAATGTAAAGCTTTTATCTTCAGCACTGCCAACACCTGCAATGTTAAATCACAATGAATTCATGTCTTTGTAGTCAGTCTTGAAAGGTACAATGCTATGGGTTTGTTGGTTTGTTTTTGGGTTTTTTTAGAGGCTATTTCAGCTCTCACTTTTTCACTTTGGCAAAAAATGCTAGAATAAGAATACTGATAATTCTAACACCTAACACAAAGGAGAAGATTCCCAAATACTTAGTATTAAAAACAGGTTTAAAATTATTTTTTACTATCTCATATTAAATGACACTGAAACAGCTTGGAATGGCAAATCCTCATGCAATCAGGAACAAGACTCTGCATGGTATTGAAATACACCTCTCCAGAAGATGCTGAGGTGCTTCTCTACCTGTGAGATAATTAAAGGTTGGATCAGAGTTGTATCTGCTGTTGGCATCAACTAACATTTAAATGCATTTCAAGAATAATTTCAGAATAATTCTTTCCAAATGAAAAGGGAAGCACTACATCCATATAATTTCTTAGTGCATTTTCTGACTACCAAATGAAAGCCTTTTGAATTCTGTAGGGATATTGCTGTCTTCTTGAAATTATAAGTGAAGTGCACTCAGTTAAGTCCAGAAGAGCTTTTACTGATAATTTTCCATTAATAAGAATAATTGCCATCTTAAATTGAAAAGCCTCTACTCTTCTGTTCCTCTACGTGTTTTAAATATTCTGCACAAAAATGATTGCTGTGTGCCCAAAGTAAATAACACAGCACATCACACATTCACTTGGCCACTTGAAACTGGAGGAAGCTACAATTTTTGATCTTTATTTTAGCTAATAACTGGGAGTTTGGTGTTTCTGAAATTATGGAGACTCACATGAAAGAGTTTGGAAAAAATTGTTGAATGCCAAGAAGCGTGTCACAAGTTGCATTTTAATAGCCATGTCCAGGCTGCAGTCAGCTACTATCTCCAGCTCCATGTAAACCAGATACTGATGGAATACGCTGAAATCCAACAGCAGCCTGCTCTTTCCACCAGTGTCTCAGTTTGCTGGCCCAGACATTAAATAGTCTGACCGTGCCTCTTCTGTTGAGTGCTAACACTGCTCTTTCCCTTTGGCACTTTTCTCCCCTCCTTAGATGTATTTTCACTGGCATTTACACTTTTGAATCATTGATAAAAATATTGGCAACTGGATTCTGTCTAAATGAATTCACTTTCCTTCGGGATCCCTGGAACTGGTTGGATTTCACTGTTATCGTCATGGCGTAAGTGGGAACATATAAAATGTGGACTACCTGCCTTGGCTCTCTGTGCTGGAAATTCTCATTGCTGTGGTGCAAAAGGCTGTCTGTGGCTTATAAACCAACCCATGGCTCCTAATTGCACCTGAAATTATCTAGAACTGAAAATGTCTAGAACATTGACTTTTCCACTTGTTTAGCACTCACTGTATTACAATAATGTTTTAGTCTTTCAAGAAGGGAATAGAGATGAGCATAGCAAGATATTCCCAGTGGTGGGTGTATGTGAATGGATGTGTTTAGACTGGTGAAATGTAAGAGCTGGGTATAAATACAGACCTACTTATCCCATGAATGAAAATATAATTTTGCAATTAGGGTGATGGGTATAGACGCCAGGACAGTAGATTAAATTAGGGCTCCATCTCCAAAAATCATAGTTTAAGCCTAATTGTCTGCTAATTATCAAGCTTCTATATACTGCTTAAATGCAGCTGCAGAACGGAGATCAAAACATTTCAGCCAGCATTTAGAAATTCTTAATTTCGAGTGTTACCTTTGTATTTTAAATGAATGATGTTTGAAGGTGCTTATACAAAAGCAGCTGTGCACCAGCCAGGAGCCATCTTGGAGGGAAACTGTAAAAATCAAGAAATGCATTTCTATTTTATAACTCTTCAGACAAATCCTTGATATGTAGTTTTTTTAGTATTTAAAATACGCTTGGAAAGTTTGACATCCAAGAATGACTACTGTAAAATAATTGTGCTGTTAGCTCTGTCCAATGGCTTGACCTTTCACATCTGGACTTCTCAGGTATGTGGGAGCAGTTACTGACTTCGGGAGAATGTCAGTCCTTCGGACTTTCAGGGTTCTGAGAGCTTTAAAAACCATTTCAGTAGTCCCAGGTAAGAAATCTTATTTGCTGAGTATTTTCTCCTACTTACAACGCATTGCTTGCTTCATTCAAACCATTGGCTTTTGTCTTTTATTTTCCCCCTGTATCTTTCACAGGTTGCAGACACAGCTGAATTTGTGAACACATGGAGTGTGTCAGTTCATCTGTCCCTGTCAGAATGAATAAAGTGTTAGAAATAATACTGAATATAGTTTATTTTCATTGTGCTTTTAAAGACACTGTTAGCACTTTATAATATCAGCTTAACGTAATATTCTTTAGCTGGTCTGTGTGTTGTGGTTCTGCAGAAATAACTCTGAATATTGAGGGGACTTTACTACTAATGATCTTACATCATCTATCCCTACCAGGGGAGGCTTAGATTGGATATTACCTTCACAAATTACCAGGGTTGGAAGTATCATTTGTATCATGCATATTACTTTTTATGGACAAAGAAAACGAGACTAGCTCTGGTTCATCACTTTTGCATGAATATTTTTCAGGGTTTAAATGAAAATCTAAAAATTGTAGGGACAATGAAAGGAGGAAAAGAATATTTTTCTCATATTAGTCCCTCTCATCCCAAATATACTCGTATTGCAAATGTATGTGCCACATGTTATCCTGTAATTCTTGTACTTTGGCTTTTATACATTAACTCTAATCAAGTATGATATCTGAATCTCAGTTTTTCATTCTGTTTTTCCTTTTTACATTGTATTTTTAGGACTCAAGATCATTGTAGGGGCACTTATCCAGTCTGTTAAGAAACTCTCTGATGTGATGATCCTGACTGTTTTCTGCCTGAGTGTCTTTGCCCTCATAGGCCTCCAGCTTTTTAAGGGCAATCTCAGACACAAGTGTATCAAGAACACTACAGCGTTTTGTAATAAAACATGGGGAAGTTATGCGGAGTTTATGAATGATTCAGGTAATTTTTTCTCCTTAATTCTTCTTCAGATGATGCTATAGATACCTATGCACACATGCACAGCCACTGCTGTGAAATGTGTTGATGTTTTGATTGATATTTTGATGAGTAACTACCTAATAATGGCCTTCTGATTCCCAGAGCAGCTCACAGGCATCCAGGAATGCACTCCTTCCCTTCATTGCAGGAAAAAGCACTCCCAAATTTTCCAGTAACATCCAGTTCTGCTTCCCTGAATGAAATGACAATAACTGAAACACACATTAACTCATTCTCTGTTGCAATTCCCCAAAGTTCACCTTTTGCTACAGGCTGAAGAGCCTGTGCATCTTCATTTCCCTGCCCAGTGAGAACTGCTCTCCAGCTTGAAACAGAAGAATTTATTGAAAAGTCAAATTAATTACTACTTGACATCAAATATACCTTATTTTATGTCTTAAATAAGATATATATAATATGCATCTTTCACATTTACACCTTGTCTGAGGCTGGTGATGGAACCATGGAGCAGAGATCTGAAAATGCATCAAAGCACTCTCAGAGTAACAACTGTAAGATGCAATTCAGAACAACAAAGCCTTGTGCTAAAGGAGAAGCCCCAATATATGGGAAAAAAACAGACTCAAAATAATCAATGTCTGTGCCAGAAATATGAAGAAAGCTTCATCACTAAGAAAATCTCCCCCAGTGAGTTCAGACATAGCAGCAGTTGCACAGGGAGAGAAGAATTGTCCCAGGGGAATTCTCAAAAATACATGAAAAGCCACCCAGAATTGCTCTTTGTTTCCCACTCGGTGTGGGAGATTTGTTCAGACAGGATTTCTTCAATAACTTTGTAGTCCAGGGAAAGAAAGTGTAGAAAATACTTTTGAGGAATTTTTTTTTTCTTGTTCCTACCGAAAGACCACACGTAAGAAGCAAGTAATTTACATGTACAGAATGCTGTAAAAATCAGAATTGAAAACAAACTTGAAAAGGAACAAATCAATGACTAGAACACTGTAGCAGAGACCATAGATGTGACAAAGTTGGGCTAAAAATGCTGATTTTCTGTGCTGAAGAACAGGAAGCAAATGCATCTACATTTTACTATTTATTTAATGCAGAACATTGAAGCTGTACAAAGGAAATGGCCTGGAGAAAGTAGAGCTCAAGAAATTAAAAATCTGTGCTGCTTCAAAAGCTTTGTGTTGTTCAAATCCTACGCCAAAAGCAATAGGAGAGCCCAGACAGGTTTAATACATGGTAGATGAATTTCCTATAGGATTTATGATGTACAAGACTATAAGCCCAGTTTTCTATAAAAACTATTTTTAATATATTTTTATGGACTGTTTTAGTCTTGATTTTGTGGGAAGTTCCTATCTCCCACATGGAAAACTACATGTTATTATGATTATCCAAAGTTCAATCACTGAATATTCTTAAAAAACCTTTTTTTTTTTCAATTGGCAGGAGTGGAACTGAGCAAGATTTCAGTGGAAAGTAGGCCAGATAGGGACTCATTCCTTTCTGGAGTATGTACATGGTATGGTAGAGCTGATATCAAAGGTTCCTGGTGGCTCTGAATCATGCTGGCTTATCTGATGAGCACAGAAGAGGTTTGAGAACACCAGGGAGACATGAGACCTCCCTCATATCTGGGATAATAAATCCACATCTTAATGGAGATAATTAGCTATTAGCTAAAGCTTTTACTTTGCTTCTGCTGATAACAGAGTAACTAATGCTAAGAGAAATAGGGGAAGAGTTCAAAAAGGGCACAGCTCCAGCATCCTAATGGATAAAGCTGCATTTCTCAGCTAAGCAAGCTTAGGAGCTGCTGTTTGGCTCAGCAGTGGTGGATATTCACCCAGCCAAATACTCTTTCTTCCTCCTCAGAATAGGACTTTGTTTTTCGTTGCTCATTGGAAGCAGAACTGGTCTGTTTTACTCCTGGTGATGTTCACACACTTTCTTGGAGAGGGGTAATTGCTACAGGCCAGAACTGTGCCGGAGTTTGTGCCAACATTTACCAAATATTGAATTGGTTTAACATTTAGATTATATGTTAAGGAGAAATTCTTTATTCAGAGAGTGGTGAGGCCCTGGCACAGGGTGCCCAGAGAAGCTGTGGCTGCCGCATCCCTGGAAGTGTCCCAGGCCAGGCTGGACAGGGCTTGGAGCAACCTGGGGAAGTGGAAGGTGTCCCTGCCCGTGGCAGGGGGTGGAACTGGATGATCTGTAAGGTCCCTTCTAATCCAAACCATTCTTGGATTCTATTACTGTGTTTGAGGCTACGCCTTCCAATTCTTCATTTCCTTTATACAGACGTAGCCAAAGTGATAATATTTTTAACAATTCTGCATTAAGGACTCCCTTCAATCTGAAATTTGTGCATACATAGATGCATGTTTATAAATGAGGCTGGGACATCCTGCAATCTGGTGCAGATAATATGAGCTTGGGAAACGTGCACTCACTCTTACAGGTCACTGGTTATTCATCACTACTCATATTAAATGATAGAGGATTCAGGCTAGAAAGTGCTCCAGGTTTAATTGTTTTCCCCCTTTTTTTTTAATAGATGTCTTTGATATGGAAGATATTTTGGTGTGTGGTCGTGGTGCTGGGTAAGTGCACTTAAGATTATTTCTTCCTTGGAAGTTTTCTCTGCTTCAGTGCTCCTATATTTGCTCATTCATGTGAAACAAAAGCAGAAATTCCAAGCTTTCCTTGAATGCAGAAACAGGAACACAGAAAACAAAATATAGCAAACAGTCAGATAATTTAAGTCTTGTAGGGAATGGAGTATAAACCTGCAGTTGGCTTATTCGGGTCTAATTAGTCTTTTAGACTTTCCAGAAGTGCTTTTTCTCTTCCCCATGGATGTATCAGAAAACTTAAAATACGAAAGATCTGGGGTATAGCACAGGACAGACACTCTCTTCTCTGTGAAGGCTCATGAGTGTCAAACTGGAAAAACAAACCACAAATTTTGGAGGGCAGGTTTGGGCAAGGAGGGAGATGTGGCTGCTTTGCAGTGAGGGGCACGGGATGAGGATTGGTGATGAGGGAGCTGTCCTGGGATGGGGGTCTACTCCAGCCTGTCTTCTTCTTTTGTTGCTGGATTGTGGGTGCTGATTTTTCCATCCCTCCTTCCAGCCAATGCTACCTGGAATAGTGTCGTGCTTGGACACGAAAAGAACTACGCAGACACTTGTTAAGAGGAAAGTAGAAAGAGCAGGGCCCGTGACCCTGAACTTTATTATATATATTCTCAGAAATCTCTGTGGATTGGAGGGAGAAATTAACACCTCTCAATCACATTGGTCAAAGGAAAAATCTATCTAATGTCTCCGCCTAGGAGAAATGGAATGTAAACACTAAAGCACGGTTAGCAAAGTATGGCTGTGCTTACAGAAAGTGCATGAGAAAACTCTTACAGAAAATGAAAACATTGAAGACTGCAAAACTCAAGGCAACAGAGTAGAAAATTGTTTTGCAATGAACTGCAGAGCTGAAACGTAATCAGAACTGTTGCATAATCTGAAGTTTTCCTTGAAATCTGCGTGGTTATGAGAGCTCTGCTTTTTGTTATTAATTCTAGGGTCTGTCCTTCTGGCTATAAATGCTGTAAAATTGGGCCAAATCCTGATTATGGTTTCACCAGTTTTGATACATTTGGCTGGGCTTTCCTTTCCTTATTCCGCCTGATGACCCAGGACTACTGGGAGCGTCTGTACCAACAGGTACCAGCTTTGTGCACTGTTCAGAACTTCATTAGTTGAAGCAGAAAATGTGTAGAGAGGACAAGAAACCTCAAATAAAAGTAATAGCTGCAAGTCATCGAGCCCATGTCTTCCCTTCTGCCTGTGGCTCCTAGAAAAGGGATGCTGAAGTGCTTCCCAACCCTTTCACCCTGCTCTTGGAAAAAAGTGCTAAAAGGGTTCTGTACTGTCCTTCAAAAATATAAAAATGCCTCCTCGGTTATCCTCATGGGATGTACAATCAATGATTCACATGTGAGGGTACAGGAGGAGGCAGAAAGACAGGGAACAAGGGCCAAGGGAGATCTAACTCCCAAAGCATTGTGCCTAGGAAGCTCAGTGCTTCTAAAGAATTCCAGAGACACATTGAAAGCCCACTTGGTATTTTTTGTGGTAATGTTTATCTCTGTGGTGTGTTGCTTGCAGACCCTCAGAGCTTCTGGGAAGGTGTATGTAGTCTTCTTCATGATGGTCATCTTTCTGGGCTCATTTTATCTAGTCAACTTGATTCTGGCTGTAGTAACAATGGCATACGAGGACCAGAACAAGGCCACCATTGCTGAAACTGAGGAAAAGGAAAGGAGATTTCGGGAAGCCACGGAATTATTGCAGAAGGAGCAAGAAGTACGTAAATTATTCACTTTATTAAGTGTTTGTCTCAGTGTTCTATTGTTGGTCATGTAGAATGGTTTGGGTTGAAAAGGACCTTAAAGATCATCCCATTCCTAGCCCCTGCCATGGCCAGGGACACCTTCCACTAGACCAGGTTGCCCAGAGCCCTATCCAGACATAAGAAAAAGCATAATTCCCTGTGTACAGCTGTATATAAAAGCCACTCATGGAAACAGGAGCAAGTGATAACTTATTGAAATTAGTGATTCCTTGTTCAGTGGTGTATGTTTCCTGTGAAACAATGACTTTCATTCTGGATAAAAAGCATTAAAGGTTGATGTCGCCTTAAGAAAAGCAGTATTTTAAAATCTGGAAAACATAAAATTCCATCAACCAGCAGCTTTCAAAAGAAAATGTAGTTGTTTTTAAATTCTTTTTATTCTATTTTGTCATTTGGGCTGCTGAGCAAAGAAACATACAGTAATTCTGCTGCATTAACATCTGAGTCAAAACCTGTTGTAGTTGAATGAAAAGTCTCTTGGTAACTTAAACGGCTTAGAAGCTTCTGGAACAAGATACTCCTGTGTTCTTAAAATATCATCCTAAATTCAGCATGGGAAGGAAAATCATCCACATTGTGAATACAGTCCCAAGGACCCCCAACGAAAAGAGAGAATTTTATTACTCTTTGAGCATTTATTTTGGGGAAAGGATATATTATACTGCATTATTTTCAAACTGAGCATTTTTATTGTAAGCAAATTTGCCATATGGAGGAGTAGGAGCTATAATGTGATTATTTTGCCTCTGGCAGGCCCAGTACATGTGATCATATAACACACTGCAAATAGCAAATTGTTCAGTCCTCCATATGTTGGGGAAACTCTCTCCTCTTTCTTTTAGCATTATCACATATTTGAAGATTTTTAACGAGTTTTGTGAAGCACAAATTGTTAACAGGCAATAATAATATAGAGCACAGAAGTGTTTTCTTTCTGCCTTTATTCAAAGCACCCAGCAAAAATATCAGCCGTGTTTATCTTTTCATTTCAGTTATTGGGTATTAAAGAGATTGATATCCAGTCACTTAGTTCCTTTGAAACCTCTTCTCTGTCTACCAAAGAAGTCAAAGAAAGGAGCAATAGGAAAAAGAGAAATAAGTCATTGGGGATAGAAGATAATGAAAAAGAAGAAGTATTCCCCAAGCCACAGCTTCCAGACAGTCAACGAAAGCTGGTAATCTATTATCTGAATCTGAGATCCTTACAGCTTTTCTAATTTTAATCTAAAATTAATTGCTTGAAAACACAAACCAAACCCCATTACAAACACAGATCATTCCTGAGTCTTTAAAATAAACAACTTTTTGGGATAAAGAAGAATTAGATGTAAAAATTAATTTGAATAGGAGGTATTATAACTGAAGGATGAAAGGAAAGTTAAAATACTTAAATGAATTTTCTATAACACTGAGAAATAAAAATAAGTGAATGACTCTCAGAACCTGGCTTTTATACCATCATTCTCTGTTAAAAATTTCATACTTAAAATATAAGTATAAAGCTTATCTCAAAAATGGCTGGTACAGCTCATAAAATTTTATTATCTGCCTTTTAAAATCTAAACATAATCCTTCCCGAAAAATATAAATCAAATAAGAGTTTTGGACTTGCAGCAGTTGATAGTAAATGTTATGAAGGTCTGACAGTTTACTGCTTCCCCAGATTTTCTCTGTGATGTTGTGCTGTTCTCTCTGTTTTGCTTTTCCTGGGCTTTCAGTCTCTCCTCAGCCTGGTGTACAGCCCCAACGCCAACCAGGAGAAGCACAGGCTGAGCCATGGGAGCGTGTTGAACTTACAAATCCCCACCGTGGAGGTGGATCCCAGGGCGGATTTGGGTGATGAGGAGACCCACGGCTCCAGGGGACGCAAAAGCCGGTGCCAGTCCCTGTCGGGAGCACAGATGGGAAGACATTCCAGCCTGCAAAGCCAAAGGCGCCACAGCTCCCACCCCGCGACCCCGAGCTGCGTGCGGAGCACCAAGGGGGCCAGCGTGGATGAACACCTTGGGGTGGGTTCGGGGCTGGGAGGAGGGAGCAGCAGGGTGCACAGCCAAGATCCAGTGTCCTCAGAAGGAGTCATGCTTCCACCAGTCATGGAAGACTCGGGAAACAGGGGTCTGGTAAGGAAAAAGATATTATTTAAAATATATGCTTCATATTGTGGTTTATTGCTCAGTGGCAGAGTTTTTTTTTTGTTGTTTTAAGAATTTCAGCTTAATGGCAAACAGTGATGTGAACTCAAGCACACTGATGTGGGAATTTTCAAGTTGTTTGTAGAAACTGGCTTTTAATAATCTGATACTTCCTGAAAACTAGATTTCGGCCTTCCTGTTATGAACCTTATGTTTCTGCTATACATTAATTGTATTAACATAGTTTTAAAGGTTCCTAGTGCCGATATTACTAGTCACCAAAGAGTCTTTTCATCCCAAATGCTGACCAGGAGTGTAATTTTGAATAATACCTGTGGTTTTTTTTTTTTTTTTTTTGTTTTTGTTTTTGTTTTTGTTTATAGCCCCTTTAGCATCATGCAGCAGCTTTATCTGTAAGTTCCCCAATTTCCCCCATTTTTCCATCACCTCTCTCCTATTCCATTAGTCTCTTGAATAATTCCTAGTCCTATTTCTCCTCATGCACTCATTTACAAGGCTGTGCTTGCCCCATATTACGGTGCTTACAGGATCCATTCACTGCAGCCCTATTACAGAGTAGGACCTTCAATCTCACCATCTATTACATCTTGTAAAAAGGTACATTTATTGGGCTGCATGTCATTGTTCTTATTAACTCTCACAGTTACCCATCATCACATTCTGGCTCATTTCATTCCCGTGGTAGCTCCCTAATCGTGTTTACTTCTCTGAGCAGCCAGCTGTGCATGATGAGAGAAGCATGATGCATTTACCTCCTCATCTGTCAGCGGAGTACTTTAATGAGGCTCTTCAGAGACAAAGGGCAGCAAGTGTAGTCAGCATAATTACCAGTGTCTTAGAGGGTAAGTGGTTCCTCATTAAGTTCATTTCAACCCTAAAGTAATGCTACCTTGAAAGAACAAAATATATTTCTTAAAGGTTAGCAGAGATTTGTAGACATGTAGTTAGGCATTTCATTGTTAATTTGGACTTTTTTAGGAAAAAAAAAGGTGTTATACAGTCTTTATGTACATTCTTTGCCTATTGTAAAACTCATTTTGTTGGACAGACAGTGAAGGGGGTTGGGGTGAGAGTGGGTGGAAGGCGTTTCTGATCATCTGACCTGCAGGACTGGGACACTGTTTTCTTCTACTGGTCCTGTGATTTCTGTTGTGTCAGTGGCAGAGACACGGGCATGCAGAATTCAACAATTAATAAGATTATGCAAGTAAAATTAGTTGTGGCAATTCTTGGATATTGAATACTTAACCTCACAGTTTTATTCCTTTAACTTACCTTTCCATGTGAATTTTTGGTGGGAATTCATCTGTGACAGTTATTTTAATGATTGATATTTTTGTTGCAGACCTTGCTGAAAAGACCAAGTTATTCAGGATGATGAAATTTTGTTTTCTTTTGGCTCTTTTGAGGAGCTCTACCACCAGTTCTTGGACCATGAGTATGGGATTTTTCAGGGGGGTGCCATTGTGGCAGGGAGGTCCCTTTCCTTAATTTTTTTAGAAGATTTTTTTTCTTGGGAGAATCACAGTTGCAACACATCAAGTTGAACTTTGCTTTGCAGTGTAATTCATCAAAGATCTGGGTTTTGTTGTGCAGTTTCAGCTGCAAACTGAGGTGGAACAGGACTTGAAGCTCTAGCGGAAAACAAGAGCTAGACAAGTGAGGATTGAGTCAAAGTGATCACTCTGGAATAACTGGTGCAGGGTGCAGTCTGGTACTTGAGCCTGGGGGAGAAGAAATGAAAATTAAACAGAGGGAAGAAATAAGGACAAGTCCAATTAAGAAAAGGAAATGAGTCAGATCCAGCTCATCTATCTCTGAAAAGCTTCCAGGTCCCTGAAAACCAGATGAGTAATTCCTACTGTGCTTGTATTTAATTTTAAGTTAGCTCCAGCTGGTCAATGAATTTGCACAGGACTTAAGCTGGGTCAAAAGTATTTTGCAGGACTCGTTAATATTGATGGTGAAGAAAGAAAAGCTGTGAGATTTATATTTGATTAAAAAGAAGCAAATGACAAAGACAAAACTTCTGTCCCAAGTTTTGCTTATGGAAAATGGAGATGTGTGGAACTTGCATCAGCTGGGAAATGGTAGGCGTGACCTTTCCCATAGAAATGGCCAAAGGCCAAATTTCAGACAATTTGGATTTGCCTGAGTCAAAACTCCTGTGTCTGCCACTGATTCTTTAAATTGCTTTGAGAGTCAAGGGAGACAAAAAGTTGGGGGGTGTGACACAGATGTTGTCCCAGACACCCACGTGAGGACAACATGGGAAGTGCCATAGCTGTTCTATTGTCCTACAACAGCACGAGAAGCTGTGGTGGGGCCTCTGCATCACAAATATCTGCATTGTCAGGTGATGGTACCAGTCTGAGACAATCCCTTCCAAAGGCTTTTGAATGAAGTGCTCGTGAAAGAATTTGGAATCTGATTTTCTCTGAATTTTTATTTTCACGTTTATCAGCTGATGTAAGAACCACATAAAGGATAAAAAGTGCAGGGAAGCTTCAGGCTCTGTGAGAGATGAGAGGTTTCCTTTTCCTTCTCTGGTCTTTTGAATGCTTGAAGCTGTCATTTCATCATCTTTTTCAGTGATAACTAATGATAGAAGGATTTTCTTTTGCATTTAGAACGTCAAGAAGATCAGAGGAAATGCCCACCACGCCTGAAGAACTTTGCTTTAAAGTATCTAATTTGGGACTGTTCTCCACTTTGGTTGAGAATCAAGGAAAAAGTGGCTGCTTTCATAAAGGATCCTTTTTTTGATCTCACCATCACTGTTTGCATTGTGATGAACACTTTGTTCATGGCACTGGAACACAATAACATGTCACCGACTTTTAAATCCATGCTTAAGACAGGCAACCAGGTAAGCAAATTCTCAGCTGTGTGGCTTTTTATAGAATTAATTAATTGGTAGACGCGTGTTTTCACTTAAACATAAAGAGTAACAGTAACATTAAAAATTAGCAAACTGTGCATTTATAAGCTTTCTTTCTAATATAGATGATTCTTGGATTTTTTATACACTTTGGCATGCTCCTGAGAAGGCAGAAAACAATCCTCTCATTTTAATCAAAAGTGCATTGGGACTTCATAAACATGGGTTTTATTAACCTGTCCATGAATCTTATTTGAGGGAACACGACCTAAAAATAAGATAAATTCATCGCTACTTTCAGGCTGATTCTACTGTTTCTTTGCCATAGGTTTTTACAGGAATCTTCACTGCAGAAATGATCTTAAAAATCATCGCTCTAGATCCCTATTATTATTTTCAGCAGCCCTGGAATATTTTTGACAGTGTCATTGTCACACTGAGTTTAATTGAACTGAGTTTCCACAAAAGCAAAAGCAAGAAAGGAGGAACCCTGTCAGTTTTACGATCCTTCAGACTGGTAATGCTTCACGCATGCAGTATGAAACTTTATCTTGTGAATATCATAGAGAATACTTCTGTAGTTAGGAGGCAAGAAATTATTTTTTTTTTTACCCCAATTATTTCTTTTCCTCGTCTTGGCTTTAAGAATAAGAAACAGACTCAAAGTCCTTGTGATGTTAGAGTCAGAGTTTAATAAGTACACTTCTTTTGAATACACTGAGAAATATTCAAAGGAAAAAGTATTCCAGAATGGACACTTTATAAAACTGATGCAAATAATTAAAAACTAGCACAGGAAATAAGGAAAAAAGTGTCAGAGTAAAAACAGAAATTATCAATATTTAGAGAGATGTGAAATGATGTTAAGGTATCCATTTCATATACCAGGGACCGATTTAAATTGCTTTATCAAAAGATAGACTCTTTTCATAGTGCTATGGCAGGTCCTTTGTGTTACGTTTAAATGAAGCACCATAATCTACATCAAGAGCGTTCCATGGACACCTGCCTGTGTAGGCCAAGCATTTATCAGGGTCTCAAGTTAGTCTGGTCCTTTACGAGGTGATTAGTTTATGTTTGCAATGTTGCCCAGTCAAAAGAGAAAATATCTATAAATACTTTTTAAAGGTATTAATGTGCCACAAATGTTGCATTGCTGGAATAATTCAGAATATTGGTAATTAGATTATTGTAGGATTTGCATGGTGCAAAGATGAGTTATCTTTACCAATGTCTAACACTGTGTTTTATGTTGCTACACAGCTGAGGGTCTTCAAACTGGCAAAGTCCTGGCCAACTTTAAACACTCTAATTAAAATAATTTGTAACTCCCTGGGAGCACTGAGTAATCTGACCCTCGTCCTGGCAATCATCATTTTCATTTTTGCTATAGTAGGGGTGCAACTTTTTGGGAGCTATTATGAGCAAAACAGCTGTAAACTGAAAGACAGACATCCACGCTGGCACATGAAGGACTTTTTCCATTCATTCCTCATCATTTTCCGAATTCTGTGTGGAGAGTGGATTGAGACCATGTGGGACTGCATGGTGGTTGCTAAACCATCACTGTGTCTTGTTGTCTTTCTGCTGGTCATGGTGATAGGAAATTTAGTGGTAAGTTTTGTAATGTTTTCTTCTCTTCATCCTGTCTATGGTGGACTCCACTTAATGGCTGTTCTGTCAACAAAAGGTAGCTTCCCTAAAAACAGGTAGAAAAGTTACTTATGTATGTTATAGTCTGCAAAATCCTCTTTTTCCTTTCACATTTGAGCCATTGTCTGTATTTTCCCATTTTGTGTGCTTTGCACATAGCATCACTTTTCATGTGGTGATGTGATGAGGAATATCTTTGTGGTAAATACAATACAGGCAGCTATGTTTCTTCACATCTTGGGATTTGGATGTAACTAATCAGCGAGGCTTATGGCTTACCTGCTTGAATTAATTAGGCCAAGTGCTTAAGTCCCTCTCTAAATCAATTTTATTTATTTATTTTTAAGATCTCATGCAAGTACTGAATTCTTTATCAGCAAATGGCAGAATCTACTTTGCTACCAGTGAAATCAGGATTTCTTTGGGCATCTCTAAGTGCATTTATATCCAAGAGCTAGATCCTGTAATGGCATAACCTATACAGCCTCACACTCTGTGCTGGTACAAGCCTGCCTTCCTGGTCCTGTGCTGTCCTTTCTTAATGCCCAAGTGTGTTGGTTTAGCCAGCGTCAAACCATGACACCAAGTCATAAATATCTTCTTTTAATAACTTTGTTCCTCATTTCCTTCATTCATATACCAAACTTCTCCTAATTGTAAAAAAAAAATCTGAACATAGTTAGCTCTAGGCAGACCTTTATGTGAAATAGCTGTTCTGTGGCTGAATCCCAAATATGTATTTATTGTCGTGCCTGTTCCACACTGCAAGGATTGATGTCAGTGATGGAATGCTGTGAGTGAGATTCATATCACATAATGTTAACTGTCAAGCAACGAACTGTTTAGCCTGCACTTTTTGTCCAGGCTTTCTTATCGTGCAAGGAAACAGAGAGCTATCTGAGATTTATTCCAACCTAAAGTCAATAACTGAGACAGATGGGATGAATTGGTCTCTGGAGGGCTGATATTCTCTCTCCACTGCCTGTGGTCCTTGGATGGCTCAGGGGTGTTATCTGCCCAGTTCTGCCATGATAAAAGTTAAGATACATGGATCCCATTAGAAACCAAAATGCTGATGAAAAAATTAAATTCTCAAATTCCCTTAAGAGCAAACGAACAAAAAACAGAGTTTTAAAAATTCCTTTATTTGAAGGTATTTAAAAAATGGGAAATACGAGCTTCTCTTGGTTTTGATTTTTGTGATAATGTGGCAGATTTGAGGAAATTTCTGATCTGATTGAGGAATCTGATCTCACAGAATTTTGGAAGTAACTCCACAGAGGTCTGATTTAATTCTAATTTAAAGAATGAAGAGACAATTATTAAACTGACAACATGTGAGTCTATGTTACTACTTTAACCTTCAAAAAGTTGCTTTGGCCAAATAATGCATTTGACACACACAGGTCTGTTTTCTCTGGTATTTTGAATTACTTTTTTTGGGAGGAGGGGAATGGGAACATTGATGTTTCTGATAGAGAAGTTGATTTTGTCAATCACAATGTGATCAGTTGCTGTCATTTCCTTGTCACCTTGTTTTGGTTTGCTCAGGAGAGACTGAACTTTGGTAGCATCTGTGTTCTTCAAAGCTAGAATTCAGATTTTTGAATGCTACTCTCCGGACTTCTAACTTTTTTTATTATTTCGACTGCTTTCAGGTTCTCAACCTTTTCATTGCATTGCTGCTGAGTTCTTTTAGCACTGACAATCTCCAGACAACAGAGGATGATGGTGAGATGAAGAATCTTCGGATTGCCTTCGCTCGGATCCGCAATGGATTCCGCTTTGTCAAGAGCGTGACGTGGGATGCCTGTCGTAGGAAGCTCAGGCAGATAAAGAGAGTGCACAGGAAGAAAACTGGGCCTGCACAGGACCCACTTGGGTTCAAGGGTGAAGAAAGAGAAAGTCGTAAAGAGAATTGCAATAATGAAAAGATTGAGAAAAACAGAAACAAATGCCCAGGTATTGAAGATTTTGTTAGGAACCCAAATATATTTGTTTGTGTGCCTATTGCTGAGGCAGAGAATACCAGTGAGGGTTTCGAAGATGATGATGAACTGAGCTCATTTACAGACACAGAACGCAGCAAACAGGTAATGGATTTCTTTATTTGTGTTGGAACACTAGAATTGTGGAGAGAGATGAAGGGAGGGAGGGAGGGATGTGTGGGAGAAGATGGTCTCTAGCAGAACAGGGTGGGATATGTTGATCCATTTTCAGAGAGTTACAAAGCTTTGAGCTAGGACCAAAAGTGAAAAAATTTAAAGCAAGGGTAAATCATCACTTGGAGCCATTTAGAATTAAGATTCTTTCACGGTTTTAAAAGAAAATTGTTGCAGGAATTCCAAGCTGACATGCTGTGGTTCACATAGGTAATTGTGGCAGTCCCTGGTGAACTTGGATGTTTTATGTAAAAATTTATGTGAATAATGTCAACTGTTTTGGTATTACTTGCACAAAAGAGCAAAAATACATGTTCTGCATACACATCATTATCATGGATTCAGAATACGAATTTATAGCTCTGATCCTAACTTTGTATTTGTCCTTGCTGTGTGTAGAATGTAGTAATTACTAGAAGTGGATAGGGTTAAGTATGAAGTAGCTCTGCTAAGGACACATTCTTGATATGACATCATATATTTACCCTATTTCTTTGTGCTCTATAAATTTTTCAGTTCTGTTTTAATCACAATTGTCATTCTTGTATCAAGATTTCCCACCTCAAGTTTCTGTCTTAATTCCTGTGTAAAAATTCTCACTTAATTTTTGCATAGATCACTAAAATGCCTTCATTTGCTGCATGTCTGTCGGGGAAAAGTTCCATCCTTAGGTAAAATCAGAGACTCAAAATGATCTTTTCTTATGACTCTTGTCCGGAGATTCCCACTTTAAATGAAATTTACATCTTATTGGTTTTTCCCCTCTGACTTGTACATTTCCTAAAAAGGCAAGAGAAAGCCCCTCTAATCCACAGATTAATTTCAGGATGAAAATCACCTGAGGCAAAGAGGAGACAGAGCAAAAAATTCAGGCAGCTGGAGTAATAGATCGGGATTTTCCTCTGAAGAATTTAGTGTGCTATATCTAGGAAAGGACAGGAAGGGCGAATTGTCATCACCAGAAGAAAAAGAGGTAACAATTTTCTTTTCAGTGATGTTGACTTTCCAATACTGGTCAAACACGGGCATATTCGTGTTCAGGGATTTACCAGAGTGGAGTTTAGTGCCAGAAGCAGCTCTGAACTTGCAGTAACTGGTCTGGCTGAACCAGAGCAAATACTGGACCTGGAATTCCGTAAGCAAAATCAAAGGGTTTCTAGGTATTTATTTTAAAGAAAAATAGGTGCGTAGGAAAGAGAACATGTAGAAATGGGAAAACTACAATATAATTTTTGCAGTAATTGTGAACAATTTATAAAATACTCTCTGCTACTTTCCATTTATTAAATTCTGACTCCACAAAAAAGGAGGAAGATTTAAAAAAAAAATGGAATTAAAGAGAGATAAGCTTCCGTGTGGGAAATTCCATCAAGTCTGCCTGTCCTGTTTTAAGTATCTTGAATTCAAGAAATATAATGCTTGAAATGAGTTTCTCTTTGTGTCATTAAAGATGGTAGTTACCAGTTTACAGTATTTTTAAAGCAATTTTGAATATACAATACATTCAAAGAAGTAAAAAACAGCATGGAAAAATGAAAGAACAAAAGCATAGAGTAAGTAATTGCTAACAAACAGTTGACTCATAACACATTCTCTTTGGTGTATTATTACGCGAAAAGTGTAATGGCAAAAAGCTTTGTAACTGAAGAATACAGGGTATGATTCCAATTTCTGCTTCATAAATACTGTCATGGGTACTCAGTTCCTGGCATGGTAACATATATATTTATCTGGATCTCCTACGTGAATGCAGCTTCCCATGATTTCATGGTTTTAAAACAAGTAATTTATCCTGTTTTGAAGACTACATACTCTAATATGCAATTTAAAAGCTGTTCAATTTCCCAGCTGATTAGGCAGTTACATCTGGTTCATGTAGATAGATATTGTAATTATAGAGCTTTGGCCTCTATTTGAATGCAACTGTTGGTACTTCTAAGCTTATATCTTTTAAAATCACAAATTTTATTCCATTACCAACACTACTTGTAATATTAGTATACAAACAAGCTTTAATTTTGAGTTTTATTTGTTCACGGATTAATTTATTCATTTGGAGCTGAATTAGAAGGAATCAATAACTGATATTACTGTGCTCTGTAGTTGGACGGTGTCAGCTCTTCTGTAATCAGCACAGTGGATCTGACAAATCCTGAAGATGTTTTAAAGCAGATTCCAGAATTTTCTGATGACTTCAAGACTCCGGAACAATGTTTTCCAGAAGGTAAGACTCTCATGGTTTCACTACTGGGAAGTGAGAGGAATGTAAACTCAACTTGTTTCTTTAGTGATGCTGAGCCAATAGGGTCTGATTATTTTCAGTTAATTTTAGTTAACTGAAAATAAGATAAATAGTCCAAATCACTTTTTAATCAACACAGAGACTGAGACACCTGAAAAATAAACCCCTTCCCCAAAAAGCCAATTGCTTCCAACTGGGACATGGGCAATGGCATAGACCCCATTCCAAAAAATAGGATTGTGAAGTGAGATGAATTTCACTCAGCTGGACAGCAACCAAGTCACTCTGGGGGTTTAATATAAGAGAAGTATTTGTGATCAGGTCTTACCTGGCAATGGTGACTTGGCACATCAGTTTTATTAACACTTTGCAGCAGTAAAAATCTTCCTTGAATAACATTTCATGAACAATCTCAAACAAAAGTTTGAAATAAGCAAAAGAAGCTGCTAGGACTAATTGAATTTTTACAGGTTGATGATCAGAGAATCATAGAATGATTTGGGTTGGAAAGGACCTTAAATATCATCCAATAATCTGCAAACCTCTTTCAAATCATCACACAGCATCTAGATTTGTAAATGGTTCTGGGACATGTTCAGTACTTCTATGATTTCTTCCTACACTAACATGTAACAACATAAGGCTTTCATAATATCATGCCTGACAAATTTGGTGGCTTTCTATGCTGGGGTTATAGCAGCGGTGGACAAGGGCGTTATATTAAACAAATTATAACTGGAAATTCTTCCTGGTGCTCCAACTCGATCTTTGCTCATGCAGTCAGCCTGGCTGGGTTCCATTTCCACGCCCATTTCATCCCCCATTTTCCCCCTCTCCCATCCATTTTCTTCAGTTCTGTTCTTTTCCACTTATTCGGGCTGTGCTGTACCACAAAATGAGCAGGAGGAACTTCTCCAGCCTTGCAGAGCCCAGCAGCTCCCAATCCCACAGTGCCCTGATCTCCTGGAGGCAGACCCTTTCCCCTCACCGCCTTCCCATTCAACCACCACTTCCTGGATATTTTATGTGATAAGAATACAGATAAATCAAATTTGGCTGGGACAACTCCCATCCCCTTCTTTCCATGTTTTGCAGAGATGGCTTTTTTTCCTTTTCTGTGCCTATTTTGGGTCAATGAAACTTGTAATCCACAGTTTTAGGATTGAATCAATAGCAGTTAAGCATATACACATTATTTGAAGCTAGAGAGATATTATTCCTGAATGCAGAGTATCCTCTGAGTAGTAATAACATGTATTTTTACTGTTATGTTATACATCATAAATCCTGAGGGAGATCCACTGTATCTACATTGCAGTTTGATTTCTCCAGAAAAGAAAACCCACAAATACTACATTAATAACACACAAGACAGATTTCTGAGCAACACTTAGTTGTTTTTTTTTTTAACTACTTCATCAATGGCATTTTTGTGCCAGTTCAGACATTAGAACAAAACAAATAAAGGGGGTTTATTTGTTTGTTTTCTTTCCTTGCTGAAGAGAAGTGAAATGTCCTGTTTTGTCCTCTGTATTTCCTGGCTGGAATGTGCCTGCTGTGGCAAAACCATGACAGAAATCAACTGAAATCAACTGAAAGTGCAGCAAGTGAAACACAGATTTCACCCTCACCCTGTCCCCAAGTCCTTATCTTGTGCAAGTGCCATGCCCTGCCTCGAATTCCAGATCCACATTGCTGGAGAATATTGAAATAAAAATTATATGAATTTATTTTTTACATGTATTATAGCCTATCACATATACAAGTTATATATAGGTTGCTATATAATTAATGTATAAGATTATTTTTTCCATGCCTGGAAATGGCAGAAGCCTTCTGGCTGACATTGTTTGCCATAGTGAAAACATGAATTAATGTGGCGAATACTGAAAGGCAAAAGTTAGCCATTAATTAATGAAAAAAGTTAAAAAGTAAGCAAACCCAGGATGTTTTAAGTGGGTGATCAGGATACATTAGGTGGCCCTGGCATCACTGTCTGCTGTGAGAAGGAATCTGGTGAGCTGGAAAGGAGATGTCTCTTTTTATGGAGTCTATATATCAGCTAGAACATGACACATATTTTGGTTTATATGATATAAAATCAGCCACTCCATACATTCAGAAGCAAGTAAATAAATGAATAGACCTCTCAAGGCATAGTATAATGCTGCAATGTTGAAGACAATTGTTTGCCTCCTCTGTTCCCAAGCCTTTTTGTTCAGGGGCATCTCATCTCTGCTTTCCAAAGAGTGTGCAGAAACTGAGAAGGGCTTTTGTAATATCAAGGTTCTTCCTCTAGCCTTGAAGTTTTGTGTGCTCTAACAGCAGGTCAGAGAGACCCTGTCCAGTGTCTCACAAATATCTTGAAATAATGGAAAGTTGTCCAAAGTTGCTCCACCTCTATATGTAGATGTGTATGTAAATAGGAGCTACAAGGCCAATTAAACTAGATGTATCCTATTTTTTTTTCTTTTGGAAAACCAGAGAAAAACAACAGCAACAAGGCAATAACTGTGACCATTGACGTTTTCCTATCCCCAGAAGTTTCCTGGCCATGCCTTCACATTCATGTACATTCCTTCCATGCACTAATTGCTGTCTCTCACTTTCAGGTTGTGTTCGGTACTTTAATTGTTGCCTGGGTAGTGCTGTAAAGTTTGGAGGAGAAACCTGGTGGAATATGAGAAAAACCTGCTACCAGATTGTTGAACACTCTTGGTTTGAGTCCTTCATCATATTCATGATTCTTCTGAGCAGTGCAGCCCTGGTTGGTGTAGCACAGTTTCGTGTATTTATTTAGAAGGATTTTTGGCATTAATTTGCACCCAGAGAAGTTGTTCTTAGCAGCAAACACAGTGAATATCTTCGAGCTCATGAGGAGGAAAAAGAAGAGTCTTCACATAGCATGTATTTATTCACCATTTTAATTATTGCAAATCTATTACTGATATTATTAAAAATTATAAGAGAGCATGAGCTAAGCTAAGAATATATAAATCTCAGAAGCTGTTCCTGTTCTGGCTGTGTACGGGATTTTTCTCAGGATGTCACAATTGTAATTATTAAGGAGATTTTTTACCATTAAAACAAATAAGTGACTCTTAAAACTTGGAAAAAAAAAACAAACTTAGTTCTCTTCAATATATAAACTTTATGATATAAATTTCTAAAAATATATACTGTCCTCCTAGGATTTCATTGTGCAGGAAGGATGCATCCACAGGGCTGTATTATATGGAGAAAGAGAAGAGACAGGGAGAATTATACTTTTATCAGCTGGCACAGATTCGAGTAACAGATGATGTTCAGATCTGTATTAAAACAAAATGAATGATGAAGGGATCTCAGTGTTGCTTAACTTTAATTGTACAAGGTTAATTTCTGATTTTTGCCATTTATCTATATCCGTTATTATTTCAGGCATTTGAAGACATCCATCTGCATGAGAAAGAAAGAATTAAAGCGATATTGGGTTTTCTTGACAAATTATTCACTTTCATCTTTGTTCTGGAGATGCTCCTGAAGTGGGTGGCTTATGGCTTCAAGAAGTATTTCACCAATGCCTGGTGCTGGCTGGACTTCCTTATCGTAGATGTGAGTTCTGCCTTTGCTATTTCCACACAGGATTAATAGCAGAATCCCTGATTATTTTCTGGATGCAAATTTCAGACGGTGCCCTTAGCTCCTGTAGCAATGGTGTCAGGATATTGTACTCCAGGCACTGGAAGTATAGTTTTGTTTGTTGGTTGGGGTTTTTTTAAACAGAAATAAAGGAAACAGATGTCAGGACATTGTTAATACTTTTCTTTTGTCTTCCCATTCAGATCTCTTTGATAAACCTCTTTGGCGATAGCGGCCCCACGAAATCTCTTAGGACTCTTCGAGCTCTGAGACCCTTGAGAGCATTGTCACGGTTTGAGGGGATGAGGGTAAGGCTGATGGCAAGCTAGAGCTTGTCAGAACTGATAAGCACATAACAGGTTTGTGACTCATTGCTGTGTCTTTATGAAGCTCACATGTTTATCCTGAGTTCAGTTTAGAAACTATAAAATGAATTTTTAAAGAGCCCCCTTAGTTGTGCTTTTCTATACTTGGATGTTCCTTATAGACTTTCCTGGAGTGATTGATCCAAACGCTGTTGAAACTAAAACTGGCCTAGGTGGAACTTTGTTCCATTGCTGCTCAATCATTCTTGTGCTCCTCTCTTACTGAGATAGACAAAAATAAAGTAGAGAATAAGAACTGTGAGCACAATTATAATTTTTGAAGTCTGATAGCAAGCTAACTCAGAGGAAAGAGTCACTTCAATTCTGAAAGTTTTTACTGAATTGATTTACAAAAACTGTAGCCTATTAAAAGGTACTTTGCTGAAATTATTGTTTCAAGTAGAGTTCTTTCAGAAAACAAAAGTGTTCATCTGTAGAATATTTGATGGGTTTTTTTCCATCAAAAGAGCACCTGGAACAAAGTGGTGCTGCTGGACATTAATTACATTTATTTACAAATTTACCATTGTACAAATGCAGAGAAGGATTCCCCCATCCATCTGATAAAACATATCTGTACACTGCAATGTGAAACAGTGGGATAACAACAGTGGAATTTGGGCAAAAGTCTGTGGGATGTGCTCTGGCATGTGAAAACAGGTGATAGCAATGCAAACGGTATCACTGTCACACACTTACCTGAGCAATGGCTTTAAACTAATAGAGGAGAGATGTAGATTAGATGTTAGGAAGAAATTGTTTCCTCGGATTGCCCAGAGAAAATGTGGCTGCCACATTCCTGGAAATGTTCAAGGACATTTTGGACAGGGCTTGGAGCAACCTGGGATAGTGGAAAGTGTCCCTGCCCACGGCAGAGGGTTGGAACTGGATGATCTTTAAGGTCCCTCCCAGCCCAAACCATTCTATGCTTCTAAAAAAGCAGACTTGATGCAGCTGGGACATGAATTGCTTTTGGATGTATTCTGGAAGTGAGACTGAAAATTCTCTGCTTGCAATCTTGTCACTGTGAAGACAGAGAAAAATGGCATTAAATTAATTAACAGAATGTATCAAAATTTCCTTGTCTGGAGTCAAGTTTCAAATTGAAACAGGTGACACTGTACTTTCTGTCTTGCTATGCAGAACACATGTGACATGGTCTCCAAAAAACCTTCACAAAGCCTTTGAACTTTTCTGCTGGTTCATCAAGATTTTCTTTTCTGCCTCATAGAGGAGGTTTCACTGCCTTCACTGTGAAACTCCATGAAATGTTCCCACCATTCCCTTACCCAATTTTCTGAACCACTCTGTTATGTCTTAGCATACATTTAAAATCTACATGGACACTTTTCTGTGGTTGTACAGCACCTAGCACAGAAAATGTACCTGGCTCATGGTTATAGACCCCAAACACAATCATAATAAATGAAGAAAACCAGTAATGGAGAATTATTACTGCTCCTTTTAAGAACTACTTTTGACAGTCTGAAAAATAGTCCTCTGCACTAGTGCTCACGGATGAATACTTCATAAATTTTATATTAACAAAGTTTAAAACAAGGAAACAAATGGACTATGTCCTATTCCAGAACCAAGGGAAAGTCAAAAAAAGAGGGTCAACTCACATTTTTGTAGTAGTAGGGTCTCACAGCAGACCAAGAAGTATCAACTATTGCTTTTTAAAGACTAATAGACATTGTTCAAGGTCCCCCTGCCAGCTGTGACTAGTATTTACATGGAAAATATCAGATTTTTGTTTGCAGAGCTGACTAAGTGACTGCTTACAGATACCTGGGCCCATCCTTTTTTTGAAGTGTATTTTTCCTCTCCCTTTTCATCCAAGGTTGTGGTCAATGCCCTCGTGGGAGCCATCCCTTCCATCATGAATGTTCTGCTCGTCTGCCTCATCTTCTGGCTCATCTTCAGCATCATGGGAGTGAACCTCTTTGCTGGGAAGTTTGGGAAGTGCATCAATACGACAGAAAAAAATTCCAACTTAAATGACTCCATAGACAACAAAGGAGACTGTGAGAGGTTTAACAGCACTGGAAAAATATTCTGGGTCAATCCTAAAGTAAATTTTGATAATGTTGGCTCTGGCTACCTGGCTCTTCTTCAGGTGGTAAGTGCTGCTTGCCCTCAGTAGTCAGCACCTGGTCAGATGGGCTTGACCTTTTGTCAATTCCTAACTCATCTCTGAGGATGATGCAAGGAGTGAAATATCCTAGAGCTTGCTCTCCCCTTGTAGCTGGCTGTTCATGCACACAAATGACAAAAGGGGGACAGATGAGACCCTGTTGTGATTTTACAGGTGATAAAGTAACATTTGGTGGGCAAGTGCTGTTGCAGCCTCCAGCAGTTTCATGATCCTGAGACCTGCAGTCAATCTCAGAAGGAATTCTGGGACAAATAATGACCTTTTCTGTCAAAATACGGATTTGTTCAACCTTGAGGGTTGCAAGGCCTTTAGCACCATGCTGATGAAGGTTTGCTCTGTCAGAATCCTGGGATAAAGTGTTCTGTCCCACCTTTGAGAGCTTTCATATCCTAACGAGGCTGAGAATGTCTCACACGCAGCAGCAGCCAGAGCTCGGTGCTTTGTGCGTGTGAAAGTAGCGAAGGCTCTTGCTCCAGTCAGTGTCATTTGGATATCGTAAATTATGTGAAGACTTTTAAGGTCAAAGTTCAACACATTTTCCATACTTTCTCATTCCAGGCCACATTTAAAGGGTGGATGGATATCATGTATGCAGCAGTAGATTCGCGAGAGGTCAGTCATTGCATTCAAACCATATTTTTTGTGAATGCTACTGCTTTCTGCAAATACATTATTAATTTTGCACTTCTATGTCTGCTGTTTGTCTGTGCTAAATACTTCCAGTAATTATTTTTTATCAGATGATGTAAACATTTAGTCTGCAAATTATTCATAGTATCTTAAAGCTCCTTTGTTGCAATGGGGAGAGGGTTTCAGTTCTAGATCCACCCACTTAAACAGAGCAAAGTGGAATGACTTTGGAGGGAAAGAATTTGAAATATAGAGGATGTCCTAATTTTATTATGAGTTCAAAGGAATAAAAGAATTTTTACAGTATTTTAGTATTTTAATATTGCTAATATTAAATAATATGATACATAAATATCAATAATATATATACATATTAAAATAATAATAATAGTATTTTCATATGTTTCTATGGCTTTGTGTGTGTGATTCAATGTTTTTTCTTCTTTGTTCTTCAATGTGAAAAGTTATTTTTCTTCTGATTTTGATTTTATTCATAATAACCATCACAGAAGTTTTTTGCTAAGAAGAGAAAAAAGAACAACAAGATATCTAGGCCAAGATTTTTAATGGCAAGAGCTTGGAATTGGACTTCTACATATTTTGCTTGATTTTTCATGTACTGAGAAATTTACAGCTCCTTTTCTTATTGGAATGAACTAAACTGGTGCTTCTGCAATGTCTGTGAATATCATGTCAAGAATATTCAAACAAAATTTTGTATTATGCGCTATTGGTAGTTTTAAACTATACAACTTTTGTCACAATTAGCAATAAGACTGTAAATCTTAGCTCCTTCTGGAATCAATTTTTGAGAGGAGCTTCAGTATGAAGATTATTCTGAATTGGGCCCACGTTGTTGGTTATTTCTCAAGTTGCTCCTCTTTCTTGCAGCAATATGATCAGCCAAAGAGGGAGAAAAATCTGTATATGTATCTCTACTTTGTGATCTTCATCATCTTTGGATCTTTTTTCACCCTGAACCTCTTTGTTGGTGTAATCATTGACAACTTCAACCAACAAAAGAAAAAGATAAGTGGATTGGCTGTGCTTTAGAGAACAAGGTCCTATGCATGGAATCTAAGACTCCTATCGGCATGTACCAGAGCATTAATAATTAAGTTACAAGAAATAACTTTCTCCTTTCTTTTCCCCTGTGAGCTGAACACCTAGATCGTCCCCAAATATTTCAAAGCCTCTTAAAATTTCACTCCTTTTTGGGAACTGAGCATGACAGGAGACTTGTTATTTAGAAAGTGGTCTGCTACAGATGCTCTGATGAGTGTTTTGAATATTCAGCAAGCCCAGCATGTGGGAAGCCAGGGGAAGATTTGTTCCTGTCCATATTTTTTGTTTTCAGGCTTTTTGAGTGAGTTGAGTTTCACACCAAGTCTTCTCGACTGTGAACATCTGGTTTGTGCAACTGATTTTTTTGGACGCAGTTAGGTGATATGGAAAGGGCCAGTACCAGCAAGGTGTAAAAACAGAAGGAATGCCAGTTTCAAGAATTTTAGTAATTTTAAGCACAATAGTTTCCTTCTCACCAAATAACAGTGACATTTCTTGGTATACTTAGGTGGAGAAGATATCTTTATGACAGAAGAACAGAAGAAATACTACCATGCAATGAAAAAGTTGGGATCCAAGAAACCTCAAAAACCTATTCCAAAACCACCGGTAAGACTGAGTTCTTCAAAGGGAAAATGCATTGCAAAAGTACAATTTAATTCACTGAAAAGTGCATATATTTATATAATGCATATAAATTATTCATACTGTCTTTACATTGATACTCACACAGTGCTCTGTCAGTTCCACACCAAAAAGTTGGCTGAATTATTTTACAGGTTAAATATTTATTAAGTTCTCTGAATAAATATTTTTGGGTTTTATATTCACCTTGGAAGTGAAACTTGAGAATGTGAAGGGACTTTTTAGTGTCATTTTTATACTCTGCCTTTCTCCAATTTCTCCAACATCACTCTGAGTGACTTTGCAACATAAAAATTGAAAATGTTGGAAACATGAATGGATGAGTACTCCTTTTTTTCATAACTGATGTCAGAAGTATTTTTTTCCTCCCTCTAGAACAAATATCAAGGTTTCCTTTTTGACATTGTAACATCCCAAATCTTTGATGCTGTCATCATGGGTCTCATCTGCCTCAACATGATCTCGATGATGGTGGAAACCGATGAGCAGAGTAAAACAAAGACAAACGTCCTCAACAAGATCAATATACTCTTCGTCACCATCTTTACTGCAGAATGTGTGATGAAATTGCTGGCTCTGAGGCAGTACTATTTCTCAAATGCCTGGAACATATTTGATTTAGTTGTTGTTATTATGTCACTTGTTGGTAAGTAAAATTGTCTTTACTGTATCAATTATTATTCTTTTTAGAAAAAAAGTAGTTAAAATTTATTAACTGCAAATAATCATTGAAATGTAAGTCGTAATACGGTAAAGTCTTAAGGAAAAAATAAGTACACCCCCATGACGATATTAAATAATATTAAATGAGATTTAAAACAATTCTTTTAGTAAAAGTGTGTATATATTTATAACGGTTCTTTAGTTTTTGGTTTTTTTTTTTTCCCCTCATCTGAAATACAGAATGAATATCCCATCACAGAAGTATCACATTACATGATAATTTCCATTGTCACAGATTTAGTGCCAACTAAGAAATCTTCAATCAGATCAAATTGTTGGGTTTTGTCACCTGTGTTTTTGATAGATGACTGAAATATATGGAGAATAGGAAGACTGGAATTAGATCATAGATTATAGAGTTCAGTTTCTGTAAACTCGGGCATCACTGACTTAAAATAAGGGTTCACACTGTGTACCAGGGTAGAAAAGATGACCAAAAATGTATTAGTGTTTATTTGAAGGGATTGCAATGGAAGAATGGGGTAAAGAGCTCTGTTGAAAATTTGAGCTTTCTGCCAATTTAACTATTCCTAGGGCTAGTACTGCCAACTAGCAACAGGTATTTAGGGGAAGAAAGATATTTCATTTCCTCAGTATGATTCATGTCTTGAGTAAGTAAGATTCCAGTAAGACTATGGCTCTTTCTTGAGAAATTAACTTTCTGGATTGTAAATATAGAAAAATGTATCCAAAACAGCTACACAGAAAAGACAAGCCTCTTCTAGTGCTACTAGAGGTCATTTTTTTCACTCAAACAAAGAAAAAATAACATCCATGTGCAGCTCTGTCCCTGAATGAACCAAAAGCCACTGCAGAGTGGCATGCACAACTTCTGTGTTCATCACTGTGTTTGCTTCTACATATCTTGTCTATATTATCTAAATGATAACCATGACATTGCATTATATCTTGTTTTCTTAGTTTAGCTTTGTAGTGTCAGTATTTGAAGACAAATGTATAAAGTAACCTGAACCTGCTGAGATATTCATGCAACCAAAGGCAATAAAAAACATCAGTCATGAAGTGTCAACTGATACCTGTATTTGAAGTTGTGCACAGAAAGTTACTTATCATCTTTAGTGCAACAGGGACTGTCCTGTGATGGCTGAAGAATGTAGTTCATAATTGCTGATTTCTACAACTATTTTTTTTCAATCAGCTTCTCCTAAAAGTTATTCTAATAGAGCTTAGCAAACACACATCAGGTATTTTTGAGCTGTGAAGATATTATCATTCCAGCCTCCTTACTAGTTAAGGAAAAATGTGATATTCTAATGAGTTTTTATCCTTTCCTTTTCAGCCTTACTGCTTTCCAGCATTGGCAAAGCCTTTGAACATTTCTTACCACCTACACTCTTCAGGGTCATTCGCTTGGTCCGGATTGGGCGAATACTGCGACTCATCCGGGGAGCCAAAGGAATTCGAACTCTCCTGTTTGCCTTAATGATGTCCCTACCTGCTCTGTTCAACATTGGCCTCTTGCTGTTTCTGGTCATGTTCATTTATGCAATTTTTGGCATGGCTAACTTTGCCTATGTGAAGTTGGAAGGTGGCATGGACGATATGTTCAACTTCCAAACCTTTGTTAACAGCATGCTCTGCCTCTTTCAAATCACCACATCAGCTGGCTGGGATGGTCTTCTCAGTCCTATTTTAAACACTGGGCCACCATTCTGTGATCCAAACATAAATGGTACCAGAGATCAATGTGGTAAGCCTGCCATAGGTGTTATTTATTTTGTAAGTTACATCATTATATCATTTCTCATTGTTGTAAACATGTATATAGCTGTTATTCTAGAGAACTTCAATGTTGCCACCGAGGAAAGTACAGAGCCTTTAGGGGAAGATGACTTTGACATCTTTTATGAAGTCTGGGAGAAGTTTGATCCTGAGGCAACTCAGTTTATAGCTTTCTCTGCACTTTCAGACTTTGCAGATGCTCTGTCCATGCCTTTGCGTGTACCAAAACCAAACCAAGTTGAACTCATAGCAATGGACCTGCCTGTGGTCAGTGGGGACAAGATACACTGCTTGGATATCTTGTTTGCTTTCACCAAGAGGGTGTTGGGAGATTCTGGGGATCTGGATGCTCTCAAAATACAAATGGAGGAGAAATTCATGGCTGCCAACCCGTTAAAAAAATCCTACGAGCCAATATCGACTACGCTCAGACGCAGGCAAGAGGAAGCGTCAGCCACGGTGATCCAGCGTGCCTACAGGAGGCACCTGCTCCTGCGCTCCCTCAAGCAGGCTTCCTACATGTACCAGCGCAGAATTTGCAGCACTGACACTCTGGGGGATGCTGCTCCAGAAAACGAAGGACTTATTGCATCTATGCTCTATGCAAATTATGGTAGGAGTGCTAACAAGTCTGAAACTTTGTCCTCAGTGTCCATCCCTCCATCGTATGAGAGTGTCACAAGAGAGAGCAGTGGCAATCTCAGGGTTGAGAATGCAGAAATAACAGGCAGTCGACAATCTCCAGATGTTAAGTAGTTAATCGGCGACAAAGTTGTTAAGAGTATTTTTAAATTTTCACAGAGGATGATATTGTAAATACATGTCAGCTGCGGCAGCCTCCCTATGAAACCATGGGTGTTGATGGTGATCAGTTAATTACGGCAGCTGGAGAATCGTGGTCTTTGGCTCTGCTGTGTTCAGTTTTCTTCAGTATTTACATGTTCAGAGAAAGGTTTTGGTTGTGTTTGGTCAAAGGCATCCCGCTGCACAGCAGGTCCCACAGTACCTGAGTGCTGTGACATGTTCACAGCAGTGATAGGCAACCTCAGCTGATATTTCCCCTGTACAGGAAGCAGAAAAAAGTCCAAGCACCAATGGATCTACTGGAGAACAGAAAATGAATGTCAATATGAGTGTAGACTGAGGAATGGAAAGGAGCTAAAATTTATTCCATTCCTAATTGATGCTATCATTATAAACCCGTTTAGCAAATAGCTGCTGATTTTTTAAATCTTCTTTTTTTTTTATGTTTGGGGACAGATGTGCCACAAACATAGACCCTGCATGATCCACAGATATTCCACAGTGTAGTGGATTTCTTCCCATATGATCAATTTACAGAATAAACCATGGCATGTATGTTATCATAGTTGTTACTGAAGTTTAATGAAATAATAAATACAACTCTTAGTATTACACAAGTCATACTGAGCAGAGCAAAACCTTGCTTTATGTCTTGCCTGTGAGGATTTTTTTTTTAACCTGGTTTCCTCTGGCAGTGAGGTGAAGGCAGCTGTGCCATCAGTCACCCCATAAAAATTTGTGTTTATTACATACTTTCCTCAGACTTCACCTCATGGTTAAGTTTCGTGTTCAAGTTCATTCTTGACAATGTGGTAGAGAAGAGAAAAACACAAATCAACATTTCCACTGGCTGGAAATTGGTAATATCACTTCAGCCACTCCCTTAGACACCAGAAACCAAGGCTGGGGAGCTCCACATGGGATCCATCAGAGCTGTCCTTAGTCGTGGTGATGAACATCATCCATGGCCATGGATGTGTCCCATTGGAGGTAGGAGCCTTTCTGCCTCCTGCCTGTGCTTCTCTGATGGGAGGACCAGCTTTCCCTCTCCTGCAAAGATTAGAAGAAACCAAATTATCAGTAATGTTGTCAATTAGGAAATCTGGGTTGAAGTACTTGGGTCTGGGGTTAACATAAGACTAAGGATGTAATCATAAATTCTACTTCTTATGCAACTACGTGTGCAGATGGGCTCTTGTGGTTTCTCATCTCACCACATTTTCCTTATGAAGTTCTTTATCTTCATGCCCTTTCATCTTCTCAGAAAAACACATGCCCAAACACCACCTAATCTTTTGTCCTTTGTACATGTAGTTTGGAGATACTTCCAGCTGATGCACTTAGCTGTCTGAGGACTGTTGTGTTTTCCTTTGTCATGTACTAGATGTAGTCACAAATTACCCCTGACACTTTAATTTCTGACATGCATTAGCATCTTTAAAGTTTAAGATGCTTTTTATTTTTCTTGGTTGCAAGGTTGCAGCTGTGTGATCACTGTTGGGTTTGTCAGGTTCTGGCAAGGCTCGGGTGAGCTTTTCCCTCCACACTGATTTCAGCCAGAAAAGAACCCAGGTTTTGTGACTGAGTGGGACCTGCTGTACACTTGTTTGCAACCTGCAGCAAATTTTATTCTCTCTTGAATGCCCCATCTCTGTAGTAGCAGTTATATTCTTATTTCTTGTGTTGCTTTCTTCTCCTGTCTTTTCCACCTCTTCAGATTGTGAGCTTTTTGGACAGAAATTCTCTTTTATTATGAATGGTAAATTACACCTAATAATGAGACTCTGTTTTCAGTTAATATTGTCTGAAGACTGATGCAAATAAATAATATTTATAGTACCTTTTAGTTTCATCTCTGGTATTCCCTTAGCTTCTCCATAGCCATTCCTGAAATTGTAGCACCTTTAATTAGTTTTAACCAATACTCCCTCAGATTTTAAGGTAGGTGCACAGTGAATCTGTGTTATATTAGAAAAGTCAACAGCTCTGTGCCTTTGGAACTCAGGGGCTCTATTCCTTTAAATAAAAAACAAATCTAACAACTATAAAAGAATTAATGAAATTAAATGGTTTTATAATGATGCCTTAGGTTTTAACTCATAGTTTTCAGGTCCTGTATTGCCAGTGTGTAACTCTGCAGTGTCCTGGAGCCTGTGAGCTGCTGCTCTCTCATGCTGAGACAGACAGAACAAAGCCTCTCCAGGCTGCTCTCCAAGGACACCCAGCCCGGCCTAGGCCCAAAATGTGTAACCCAGCATCTTGAGAAGGGGGGGCAAGCTGAGGGGAAATTCCATCATTAGCTAAAGTTTAATTGGTGAAATTGGGTTGAGATGCAAATGGAGCAAAGCTATAAAAGTGTGAAGAACTCGTGACTCGGGGTCCATCTTGGGTGCAGCCTTTGGCCTGCCCAGGGTGTGCCTCTGAAGGCCTTTCTAATAAATATCCACCTTTATTCCCTTACTCCTGTCTAGTGTCTGTTTCTAGGTGGCCTCTTAAGGCATCAATATGGCTAAAATTATTCTTAACCACTTTCACAGCATGTGAACAACCACAGCTGAGGAGCTGACTACATGGCACTGGTGGGATGGTGTTTCCCAGCTCCACCCTGTTCAATGTCAGCTTCCCAAGATACGCAGGATCCATTGAGGAGCAGTAAAGAGCCACAGGCATCCTTCTCATGGATTTAGGGGTCCACATTCCATCACATTCTCTCAGGAAATTGTTTTAAACATACCCATACTTAAATGTGGTGTGACTCATCTTTGCCAGTTCGTGTGCCAGGAAGAAGTATTTTTTATTGTAAGAACAATTAATTGTTGGTCAGATACATACAAGCCTCACTGATGTCCTTCTCTCTGGAAAGGCCATCTTGAAACTGAGCCAGAGCTCCACCGATGTCGGAGATCAGATGCCAGAGTTCATTTGGTGCCCTAAGTGAATTGTTTGTTGGTGCAAGAAATGACAATTACCCTCTAGGGTGAACTTTACCTTCTGCAGAAACTCTGAGTAAAAGTGATATTGTTTTAGCGAAGACAGTTCCCTTGCCATGTTCTTTTATCACACAGTCATAGAATGAGTTGGGTTGGGAGGGACCTAAAAGATCATCTCGTTCTACCCCCCTGCCATGGGCAGGGACACTTTCCACTATCCCAGGTTGCTCCAAGCTCTGTCCAACCTGGTCTTGGACTCTTCCAGGGATGGGGCAGCCACAGATTCTCTAGGCAACCTGTGCCAGGACCTCACCCCATAGCAAAAAAATGTCTTCCTTATATCCAAGTTCAACCTATCCTTTTTCAGTCTAAAACCCTAATAAAAAGTCTCCCTCCATCTTTCTTATAAATCTTCTTTATGTAATGAAAGAACACAAGAAAATCTTCAAAGCCACAAGAAGGTCCCAAACATTTGGGAGATGAAATTCAGAATATAAGCAAAGCAGTTAGAAAATATGCCCTTAGAAATAAATAATCTTCCAAATCCTTCTGGTTCTCCTCTGAGCCTCTTAATTTTGGATCCTACTGGTGCCCTTACAAACATCATGCTTTCCTGTGGTGTTTGTGTGACATGCAGCCTTGTTTCCAGATGGATTGCTGTCCTTTTTGGTCATTCAGAGCAATATTTCATGAGATTTTAGTCATTGTTTTAGCCAGGCTGCATTATCATCCTGGTCTCTTCAACACTTACCTCTTTCAAACTCTATAGCACTTAAAATTTTGCTCCAAATTATTGAATTTTTAAAGGGGTTTATTAATAGAGACAATAAAAAATTGAGGCCTGAGAGCTTTTCCCTTTGACAGCCCATGAGAAACACAAGCTCAACTACATGATGTATCAGTTTGTTCCTTTGATAGTGATGTGGAACAATAAATATAATGAGAAATTTCATGAGAATTCCAGAACATCTGTACCTCTCTCTAGTGGGCTTCATTTCACCACCTAAAGCACACACATTTGTCATAGGAAATCAAAGGAATGCAAAATCCTTGAATATTTGCAAACCAGTCAAAAGAGTTAAAGGGGGCGGGGGAAAACAATAGACTAATGAATAAAAAGCTATTTTCTTCAGCCATATTTTCTTCAGGACCTGCAGCAAAAGCTAAACTGACTTTGCCATTGAGACTAACATTAATTGAACCACGTGAATAATTTAGTTCAGTGTTTCTCAGCTGTTGGGAAAATGGATGGAGCTGCAAGGCATGAAACTCCAATTGTGCTTGAAAGAAAGGTGACACTTTTTCCTCCCGTTCACCAGACACCTTTGTGATTCAACAGTTGTGAATTAAAACTGGATCATGCTCTGGGAAGCAATGCTAGGATGAATAATAAACTGTGATATGAAGAGAGATTCAAGTTTAGTTTGTTTGGCCTAGAAATAACAGCTGAGAGGATGCACTGTAAATAAAGCAAGTGGGGAAATATAAGCGAGGGAGAAAAATGTTTAAAAGAAACATAGAATAGTTGGGGGAAAAATTAAGCTGTAAATTAGAGGTGGCTTCTGTTCTTCGGAGGATGGAGTCACCAAACTGTTTTTAGCAGGAGCAGAGATGCCAGTTTGGAAGGTAAATAGTTACACGTGTTTTCAAGGAGTTATGTGCCACAGCACTTTCAAGGGGAACTGGGACCCAACAGGCTCCTTATTTCCTCTCAAAACTATTCGAATTTAATAAAATTAAAACTGGGATCTACATCTGGACAGGGAAACTTGTTGAATGCTTCCTCCTAGTGGTTTTCGATCAAAATGACATTTTCAATGTGGAAAAAAAAAAAAAGTGGGGCCTCTGTCTCAAGTATAGAGAGTGAAACCTGAATAGATAAGTAACTACCTGAAAAAGTAATAGCAGAAAGCAGAGAGCTTAGAGGGAGCGGGAGGAGGGTTGTGCTAAAAGAAAGATGCAGTTTAAAGTTCAAAAAACAAAAAAACAAAATGAGTGAGAATTTCCAGTGTAAAAGAGAATTAGAACATGAATAGGAAGCTGAAACAGTAATAAATAAATAACTGGTTATATAAGAAAGGGGAAGAAAAAGTAAAGAAGATGTGAGTTTATTTTAAAATGGGGCAGGGATGAGGTTTTGGATAGCTTTAAAGTTGATTTATCTATATCTATTTATATATATTATAGATATCAGGTAAATAATCTCCTTAATTTTCAGTGAAGACTATTGTCAATATGGGATCATATTTTCCTTGGCAAACAAGAAGTGTTTGACTAGAAATGTGAGTAAATCCATGGATGGACACAAAAGGGAATTAAAGCAATGTTGGGGTCCAGAATAACCCCTTTGCAAAAATTCTGTTGAGAACTGGCACTTGAACCTGCAGATCTCTCATTAAGGATTTTGTGAGAACCTGTCAAATCAGGAAAGGTAGCAGGAGAGAGAAAAATCCACAAAATCCAACCTAAATGCAATACCTGTATTAGAAAAGGAGGTAACAAGCAGCTCAGGCAGAGACTTGCTGATCTGAATTAAATATATTGCAGGGTTGTGGTACACATTTTGGAGGGGAAATAATCAAAGAGTTGAAGGACAGTGGAAAATTGAATAAAAAAGGTTTGAAATCTATTTACTAAGAAAGAAGAATGTGGCAAATTTTATCCCCTGGTGTCCTGAGAGAATGTAATGTGGCAGAGCACGAGTGCCCTACTGGGGGACCAAATGGGGATATTTGCTTCCAGGGGATGGAAACAGCAGATCCCTGTGGAGACCTGGATCAATTACTGGAAGAGAGGGGTTGGGATGTGTAACATGGTGCAATCCTGAAACAGAGAAATGGAAGTGAAGATCTGTCAGCTGAGACACAGCCCGTGGGGGGCAGGAGGTGCTGAGGCAAAGGGGAGGCACTGGTGAGGCTGCACCTCTGCTCACATTGGTACGAGATGCCCAAGGAAGATTCATATGAACCAAACAAGATTTAAAGGGTTTCTACAATGGACAGAAAATGAGAAAGTCTTTAGAAAGAAATCTGGAATCCTGGCTTGTTCAATCACACAAAATGAAAGTTGAGGTACTTGAGAGGGGAATTAATGTCAGTGATGGTTAAACCAGAGTATTGAACAAGGTTTATTTTGAACAGAGTCTGCATCAACCACCTGCCCTCCAAAGTCTATAGGAAGGTGCAGTTTGCAGTTTTCCTGGGGTGAGTTTTCCCTGTGGAAGCTTGCCATGATCCCATGGCTCTGGACCAGGCCTCTTGCACAGAGGAAAGCTAGAAGATGCACGTAGAAAATCTGTCATTTGTACCCTATTGGTCATAAAGCACAAGTTGCCCCACAACAGCAAGATCCAATACTCCAATAGGTGTTTGCTTATCCCATCAAGTTGATTGAGATGGCCCCTGAGACTTTATATGTTTTGGGAGAGCAATACCAGAAAGTGGAAAGGTATTTTCCGTGTTTTCACTGAAAGGAATTGGAAAGGCAGGTCAGTGCTGCCAAATATCTTAAAGGTGGGTTTGGCTTTATTTGACTGAAGTAATTTGTTCTGCTGGGGTTACAGCTCTTGACCTGAGGACATCAGGGAGAATGTTTGCCTCCTGGTAATTTGTTTCCCTGTTCATCAGCCTCACACTCAAAATCACAAGCTTACTTTTTCATTTAAATTAGCTTGACGTCAGTGCCAAGTCTCTGGTTCCTGATACATCTTTAATGCTACATTAAAATTTTATTTAGTACCTTCAACAAAAATATTATTCACTATCACCTCTGTATTTATTCTTTTAATGTGAGTGGAAGGAATTCTTAAAGCCTCTCACACAGGCATTTTCTCAACAATCAAGCAATCTTTTGGCTTTTGTCAACACCTTCCTATATCTGACAAACCAATAACACAGCTGAGTTTGTCATGGTCCTTATAGCCAGGACGGTATGCAGCCAATATTCACCTCCTTGGATGGAGTTGAGCAGGAACCAACAGCCAGGAGCTTAATTGGATGTGGCAAGAACAGGGTTAATGCATTCACCCATCAGGAGACAGCTGAAAGGGATGAACAATCAGGAAACAAACTATTTATGAGGCAGGAGAGGGGTAGGCAGGGAGCACTTGGTTGGTGCTTTGGTGTTTCTTTGGTTGGTTTCTTTGGGGTGTTGGGGTTTTTTTGTTGTGGTTTGGTGGAGTTTTTTGTGGGAATTTTTTAGGGTTGTTTTGGTTTTTGGGGCTGGTTGTTTGTTTGGTTTTTTTTTTTGTTGTTGTTTGTTTTTTTTGTTTTTGTTTTTTTTTTTTNTTGTTTTTTTTTGTTTGTTTGTTTGTTTGTTTGTTTGTTTTTGTTGGATTTGCTTGGTTTTGTGGGTTTTTTGTTGGTTTTTTGTGGGGGGTGGGTGTGGTTTGGTTGTTGCTGTTGGAGTAAGGACTGGGGTTTGTTGGCACCTGTGCTCTAAACCAGCAGTGGCATCCATATCTAACAAGGCAGCAGTGCAGCTTTAGGTATATTTGCTCTATTTTTTAGATAAGTTTTTGGTGTCATTGTGTTCCAGCCAGGCTTTCTATTTATGTGGGCTTGCAGAGTTTATCCTTGATTTCCCCCCCCGCCCTCAGAGAATGACTACATTTGTTTGCCTGTTTCAGGGGCTGGGAGTCATTGTTGTACTTTTTGTGTTTAGTATTTTGTCTGAGGTGTGAAAGGAGACTACATTTGGAGTTGTGGTATGTTTTTGGGGTGGGACTGACCTGAGTGATTTACATCTTTCCATGTTTGGTCAAAAATAGTTAAATAGTTACCCCGTGTGTAAGAGAAAATGGGATCAATTGTCACTGCATTTAGGAGCTCCTGCCTGTGTCTCACCTGTTTGCTCTTCAACTTTTCTTTTACTTTTAAACAATCTATGGAAATTAGCTTTTGTTTTTCCCTTTTTTTTTTTATGTGAACGTGAGTGCAGAAAAGGTTAAGGAGTGAAAATCAGTTAGAAAAAGCAATATATGAGAAGGAACAGGTGGTGGGAAGTACTTTTCCAGCTTCCATTCGTGCTGTTGTATTCTACAATGCCCTCAAAAGAGGGAGTTGTTTCGGTCTTCCAGCTCCTTTGGAGACCAGAGTCAAGTTGTTAGGATTTTGTGTTATTTTCTATGGATGGCTGTGTTTGTGTTGAGTAGAGCAATTCCCTCCAAAAATCTGGCAGAAGCCCCAGTCCTATCCCATTTACAGTCACTCCCAAATCAATGCTTGAAAATAGATGAAAGAGTAAATAAAATAAACTCTCTCTGAGAAAGCACTCAAATATTGCAGAAGAGAGAAAAAAAAATTGGACTTTACTTGATGCTGAGAAGAATATTCAATATCCAGTCAGGGTCTGACCCTACACACAGAGGGATCAGCTTGGAAAAGCAAGATGTGGTGGTTCAGTGTGTGCATTGATGTGCTTTAATGGGACATTTCCAGTCAAGGGCATCTGCTTCTTAAGGGCTCCGTTTGTCAGAGGAAGGATGTTGCATTAAGGATGAAATATGGAAAGCTGATAGCCTTGAGCAGTTATAGGTTTGTATAAAATCTTCTCCAAAGAGGTAAAACGGAAATATTTGAAAGATTCCTCCATTTTTAACAGGCTGAATTTTTGGATGATTGGGGAACATGGTGACTTCAATATAATTTTTCTCAGGAGGTAACTGGGCCTGCTGCATTAGCTGCCAGATCTAGCCTAGTCTAAAACTTCTTTCTGCATAAATAAAGATGAGGGGGACATTGGTGCTGGGATGTGATGGAAATATAAAAATAGGAGTGGGAGTAAGCAGGAGAGGGTGTGAAGTTTGCAGGCTGCTGGCAAACAGACCAAAGAGAGGAGAAGAAAGCCCAAAGAAATGTGATGATTAGTGCTTGACTCTTCACCTCTCAGGCAGAAGATGTACCTGGTGAATTGTGCTGGTTTTTGCTTGGAGAGAGTTAATTTTCTTCACAGCAACTAGTATGGGACTAGGTTTTAGATTTGTGCTGAACACAGTGTTGATAATCTAGAGGTGTTTTTGCTATTGCTGAGCAGCACTTGCAGAGCATCAAGGCCTTCTCTGCTTCTCGGGGGGTCTGGGGGTGCATGAGAAGTTGGGAGGAGATACAGCTGGGACAGCTGACCCCATCTGACCAAAGAGAGATTCTACACCACATATTATGCTCAGTAAATAAAAAGGGGGAATGTTTGGAGTGATGGCATTTGGCTTCCCAAGTCACCATTATGTGTGATGGGGCCCTGCTCCCCTGAAGATGGCTGAACACTTGCCTGCTGTGGAAAGTGTTGAATGAATTACTTGCTTTGCTTTGATTATGTGTGTGGCTTTTGCTTTACCTTTTAAACTGTCTTTATCTCCACCTGTGAGTTTTCTCACTTTCTCTCTTCGGATTCTCTCCCTGCTGCTGCTGGTGGGGGAGTGACTGAGTGGCTGCCTGGGATTAAACCACAACAGACATTTCTTCATGCTCAGTGTGCAGCTCGAAGGGTTAGAGACAATGAGAGATTTGATTGAAATGTGCTGGATGGATTTGATAGCTGCTATTGAGCTATTAATTGGCACACTCCTGTGCTTGCCATGGGGCTCACTTGCCTGGTTCTGAATTAGAGCTGTGTTTTAGTGGCTCCTCTTTGCAACTGCTGCTCTCTGTAGTGCTGACCAACACTCTGCTGTGCCTGGGCACATATTGATAACAGCTCTGGTGGTGTTCCTGGGCTGGCAGGTGGCCAGGGCATCACCAGTGTGTCTGTGCTGCTGAACTGGCCAGGCTGGGACTCCAGTGGGAGCTCCAATCAAAGGGACTGTGAACTGAGGATGAGCCCATGCTGGAGCAGACATCCCCTGGGGAACCTCGTGCTGGAGCAGGTTAATGCCTGAAGGAGGCTGTGATCCTGTGAAGATCTTCACATTTGTGAAGAACTGCAGCCTGTGGGAAGGACTTATGTTGGAGAAGTTTGTGGAGAACTGTTTCCCATGGGTGGAACACCACACTGGAGCAGGGGGAGCAGAGATGCCCCTGAAACCCGTGGTGGAGATGATGTGAGGAGCTGTCCCCGTGCAGCCAGGGAGGACTAGGATGTGGGCCACAGCAGGAACCCCTCGTGGCAGCCAGGCTGGGAACAAGGGGAGGAGTTCATTGCAGTGCTAAACCCTGAAACCTGACCCCAAAGAACCAGGGGTGGAGATTGTAATGGATGCACCCTAAATGCTGTAAGCCTTTTGAGTTGCATGTTACAGGAATTACTGTAGCAGGAGCCACACGAGCCAGTGGAGGAAAAGCATTAAAAGAAACAGTGCAAGAGCAGAGTGGCCTGACCTGACCTGGGTTTCATGCCCAGTGACTCAGTGCAACACACCATTCCTCCTGTCCTGAGCAGCCTTTGTGACTGGTGGAGCCCAAACTCATGGACTAAATGAACACAAAGGACCTTGTGGTGCAGACCTTGTTAAGGAAACTACTCTGACCATTGATGAGACTCTCTGGCCATCACATTCCCACCACCAGAGAGTTTTACTGCTGGGACTGAAGCCCCTTCACAGCAGATGGCTCCAGTGAGATGATGGGTGCTCTGCTTGGCTCCCTACACCCCTCTCACATGCATTCAGACCAGGTTTCATGCCCTTTGTGTGAAGGATTGGAAGTTCATGGCCTCTTGTCTTGGGCTCTGGTCATTCAGATGGCTCATCTGTTTGTTGCATTGAAGGGTGGGAAGGGAGGTCATGGTTAATGAAGTTGTGTTGGATGTTTTATGACCTGACCATGATGCAAATGACATGGAAAAAGGGGTGGAATGTGCTGGGTTTGCCTGGGGTAGATTTTCTTCATGGTAACTAGGATGGGACTATTTGGATTTGTGCTGGACACAGAGTTTATACTATGGAGATGTTTTTGTTATTGCTGAGCAGGGCTTGCACAGAGCCGAGGCCTTTTCTGATTCTCACAGTGCCTTGCTGGTAAAGGGACTGGGAGCACATGGAAAACTGGGAGGTGGCATAGCCAGGACAGTTGACCCTAACTGACCAAGGGATTCCAGACCATGTGATGTCATGCTCAGTGTAAAAAGTGGGGGGGAATAAAGAATAATGGGGGGATAGGGAGTGGGATGGTGTTTGTCTTCCCAAGTCACCATTATGTGTGATGGAGCCCTGCTTTCCTGGGGATGACTGAACGCCTGCCTGCCCACAGGGAGTGAAGAATTCCTCATTTTGCTTTGCCTGTGTGTGTGGCTCTTGCTTTATCTATTAAACTGTCTTTATCTCAACCCATGAGCTTTCTCACTTTTGTTCTTCCAATTCTCTCCCTGATTCCACTGGTAGGGGAGTGAACGAGTGGCTGTGTGGTGCTTAATTGCTGTCTGGGGTCAAACCATGACATGCATATATTTAGTAGTTATTTTTTGTTGTGTAGCATTCACTCAAACGTGGAGCTCTGCTCAAGACTGGGTCTCTTGGCATTACCAAGAAGAGCCTGGTCCATCCTTGACACCTCACATGGGTGAGACCCCCTCTCAACCATCACTTCTCAAGGCTGAACAGGCCCAGGTCCCTCAGCCTTGTGAGAGAGATGCTTCAGTACCTTATTTGTAGCCTCCACTGGGCCTGCTCCAGGAGCTCCATGTCCCTCTTGTCCTGAGGAACCCAGAACTGGACACAGCACTCCAGATGTGTGTCACTGGGGCTGTGTAGAGGGGCAGGATCCCCTCCTCAACCTGCTTCCAACCTCCTTAAATGAGGTTGTAGACAGGTGGGGGCTGGCCTCCTCTCACTGATAACAAACAGTAGGATAAGAGGAAATGGCCTCAGGTTGCACAAGGGCAGGTTTAGAGTGGATATTAGAAGAAATTCCTTCACAAAAGAGGCATTCAGCCATTGAAACAGATTGCCCAGAGAAGTGAAGTCACCATCCTTTGGGAATGTTAAAAAAAGTATGTGGCTATGGCATGTAGGGACAGGGTTCAGTGGTGGACCTGGCAGTATTAGGTTAATGGCTGGGCTTGATGATCCTGGAGGTCTTTTCCAGCCTAAAGGATTCTTTGCAGTATCAGGCTGAGAGTTCTAGAGCTGAAAGGGCTTGAGGGCAGGCCCAACATCCACCCAGGGCTCCTTAGGCTGATCAACTCGTAGATGCTAAAAAATAATAATGATAATCCCTGAATTCAGTCTTAGAATCACAGAACCATTACATTAATGTTGGAAAAGCCCTCTAAGATCATGGAGTCCAGCTATTAACCCAGCATGGTTATTTCCCTGGCTGTCCTCACACTGTCCTCTTTTCAGAAGGAGATATTGTCACATCTTAATGCTCCATGGGCACTTTTGCAAATAAAATAACCTGGATAGTCAGATTAGACTACAAACCCTGGATTTGAAACTTAATATAAGGATGAAAGGATCAATGAGGAGCACCAGAGAAAGGTTTCTGCATCATCTTTGTCCTTCAGCGCCCTTACAGGAAACCCTACATGAAAAGCAGCAGGAGAACAGCTCAGTTTAATTTGCATCGAATTGGTCAAGCTTTTATCAGAAATTCTGAGTCACTTAACCACTTGTGACCACAATTTGCCCAAAACCTGACCTATGTGAGCATCAGTAGGCCTAGAGCAGTCCCAAGGAAGTCCCCAGGATTGTTTCTGTGCTGAAAAACATTGTGGTCATTATTGCTTAGGTCTTTCTACCCCAAGCACTTCCCAGAAGCTGAAATGGCAGAGTTTGAATACAAACTAATAGGCATTGCAATTAATAAGGAGATTCAAATTAAAAAATAAAAAGGAAATGGTTCATGACTCATGTAAAATATTAAGTAAATGTAGTGGAAGGAAGCTTGCCTTTAATTAGTGTTAAAATGGAGCAGGGAGGGCATGATGGACTGCAGTGAAAGAAAGAAGAGGGATCAGGGTACTAAACGCAGAAAATTATCACTTGGAATTTCCCTGAAGTCCTTGTGGGGATTTTCTTGTTAGCTGTGCCTCAAAGATGCTTCTCAAGGCTTGTTTCTAACTGCAGGTTGCAGGTAGTGTTTGAAGCCAATCAATCCACCAGCTTACTCTGACTCTGTCAGAGATGTTTTTAGTTCTGATGTTCTGTTAGAGAGGTGGCAGTGGTAAACAGATTTTTGTTTCCTGAATTCGTGCTTTTGGCACAAAAAGGAGGGAATAAATTTTGACTTTACACTTTGCAAAGGCTCAGCATGTGACCAGCCCCTTTCAGGAGGCTTTACCTGATGCAGGGAAAGGGGGTGCTTGGATATCTTCGCTTCCTCCAAAAAGCACAGAAAGCTTTTCTGGAAACTCGAGCTCTGCCTTTCTGACCCTGCTAATCACTAAGCCCCATGTAAATGCTTTTCCCCTCTTAATGAAGCTGTGTTCCTCTGCTCTCTGAACTGTCTAATCACCAAATATTTGTGCTGGCCACAGGTGGCAAAAGCATGGTAATGGGTCGTAATTCAGCCCAGCCCAGCACAACCTTCTTTCCCCTCTAAATTAAAATGCAGCTGTCTTCTGGTTAGACATAAAGTGGCCTAATTTTGGAGGGATTGAGAGGTGAGCCGTTTCAGGGAGATGAAAATTAATTTTACTTTAATGATGTGAGCTGTTATGTCTATCAGAGCACTGAATGCTTTCTTCACACTTGGACACAGTCGTTGACAGAGGCACTGCCTGCCTGTAATTTTTTTTTCCCCCCATTAAATTAGATTAGCTCACTTTAGGGTTATATCTTTGAGTCTGATTGAACAAATGTAGCAATTTATCCAGGCGTTACAGGATTTCCCCGTGGATGCTCGATGAGAGCTGCTCCACGAGGATGATACACTTAATTAACAGGCAGAAGCTGAAGACTGATACAGATGTATCCTGACACAGCAGCTGGGTTTGTGTCAGGGTCTCTTTGCTTATTGGAATTGAAGTGGGGGATGAGAAGGAATCAGGGCTCTCATTAGAGAGGGAGGAATAAGCCCAGATCCCAGACTGTGTTATACAATGAGTTTTAGCATCGTCCCTGATGTGATTCAGCATGGGATCCACACAGGGCGTTTGTCGTAGTGGGGTGACCTTGTTTATTCCATAGTGTGGGTTGTGGGGGGGTTTATTCCCTCTGGTTTCTTTATTCCCTCTCAGTGGGGCTGGGAAGCCATCAGGGAAAGGAACTTATGGGGATCCTCATTGTAGGGGGTCAATACGGGATGGCCAAACCCCTTTTGCCTGGTTAATAAAAGAGCAGTGTATTGGTGATTGCCCTTTCTTTATCTCACATGCCCTCAAATCTCCCATCTTTGGGCAGGAAAAACCCCTTGTAATCCTGGTCTCTCCCTTTACTTCAAAGGGAATTAAAACAAATGACAATATTCTTCTTTCCCAGCAGAGGGAAGTGTTGGCTAAACTGAGTTTTGCGTGTGACAGCCTCCTGGCACCTCGTGCTAAAGGAGCTTCTCACAGCACTTATCCCAAGCAGTAAAAGGGTTTATAAAAAGTCGAGGTCTGTGGAAAGCAAAAGCACTCCACTGAGTGCCAGCAAGGTGGGAGGGCATGGAGAACCCTTTCAAATTGTGAAGGAAAATGCTGCTTTTTCTTTTTTGCCAAATAGAGTTCCGCAAGAAAGAAAGCACTTCTAAACCTTTTTTTGTTTGTTTTAAGAGAAAAGAAATACAGAATTTGTTTTAAACTGTTCTCCAAACTCGGGCTTTCAAGAACTGCATATTTTTCAGACTCTTTGCTTCCTTACAAAGGCAGTGACAAATGTGTAGGGATATGGGCTGAAAGAAAGGCTTTATGAGCATCTTTGGGAGAACAAATGGATCTTTGCAACCAGCACTGCTGTCTATAATCCCTTTAAGAACGCAGTGATCACTTTGCGGGGAAAAAGATATTTTTTTTGGAGAGAAGTGAAGAGAAAGATGACACTAACTGATCTCCCATAACACTTATTTTGCTGCTGGTACTTACTCCCATCTGATGTGCATGTTTATTGGGTTTCACCTGACTTGCCTGAACTTTTTCAGACATTCAGTAAGCCAGCATTACCTGACTGCTTCTAGCAGAGAGGAAGATTTTTGGCAAGGCAGCACGGTTTTTAATCAATTTTCCTCTCTCTGATCAGCCTGTCTATAGGGTTCCAATTAACATGGCTACTTCATGATTAGTGTTTGCGTTAGGAGTGTTTCCTGTGCCAAGGGTGTTCCCCACTTGCTGTGGGATTTGGAGCTGCTGCTTTCCTTGTGTGTTCCTGGCTTACAATTTTGTGTCTTCTGAAGGGAGGCAATTTAAAAAGAAGAAACCAAAGGGCATATAAATGCTTGAAAAGTGGGGGAAAGGATTCTTTTTTTAGGGGGTAGAAAATGGGAGAACCACCTCAGTCCTGCTCCTGGCAGGGAAGAAATTTTAAAGGCAGCTTTCCCCTCCCGTACTTCTTGCTACCTTTCATTAATCTGATTTATTTCCTTTGTAAATATTGCTCTGTTTTTTTCTATAAGCTGAGTTCAGACTGAGCTGATTTCATTATCACAGGATTGAGGATTTTCTAGTATTATGAGTAATTTCTGTATTTGTAAAGACACATGAAACAGATGGGTCGTCCTGGTGCTCCAGCAAGGTTTTAACAGTGTTTCCTCCCTCTGTAAAAAAAAAAAAAAAAAAAAAAGAAGTAGAGTTGAAAATTTACAGAATTATCTCTTACGGACTGCAAAAGAAAGACAAGAAATTATTCAGGACCAGTGGATGGGACATTAAGTGAAATTTTGTGGCTTTTCCCTCCTTTCCCTGGCTGTGCCACTAAATCTGTGACACTGAGATGCTGCTGGCTCCTCACCCCGAGATCATTGCTACTGTGGTTCTGAAGGGAGAAGGGAGGACAGAGGACCTTCATTCATGAATTAAGAGTGGAGCAAGAATGGGATGGAAGAGAATATGAAAAATATTTTGATATATAATAGTGTACACTATATAAAATAAAATAACATTTTCCTCAAATATGCTATCCAGCCCCAAAACACACATCAGCACAGAGAGCACCGTGCTGCAGTTTATGAATCACAGAATCACTAAGGCTGGAAAACACCTCCAAGATCATTGAGTACAACCATTAAATTAACTCCTTCACTGGAAGAAGCAGTAGGTTCACATGTCTTCTCTCTTGACAAGCCTAACTACCTCCTGATAGTATTTTTTAGCTATTTGGGGCAAGAAATGCCAATTTTGGACATCATAGCTCCATGATAGGAGTTTCTGAAGGTCTGAGTACCCCCAGCAGGGATGCTGGTTCTGCTGTCCAAGAACTGGGACTGTTTCTGGGTGCAGAGAGCACTGATTGTGGTGGGACTGTACCGTGACTGTCCTGGTGTGGAGGATTTCCAGCAGAGCTCTGCTGCTGTGTGCAGTGTGACCCCAGCAGCCATCCTTGCACAGCATTTTTGCTCTGGTGTGAATTCTTTTTTTGATTGAATTTAAAAATGATGCTGGACATCCACTAAACACCACTAAAAAGATGTTGCTGCTCCTGTAAGTTAGAGATGTCCTGCAGAGAAGTGTTGGCACAGTGGCTGAGCTGCCAAGGACCCACCATTTGCCTTTATGGGATTGAAGATGTGCCCACCCCATAATTTCTTTTGGTTCTCACAAGAACCTGCTTCCCTTTGAGCAGCCACTCTTCAGCCTCCTGCTGAGAGGTTAAATCCCCGAGCATTTGTCTTCTGCCTCACACATCTTTCTGTGCTGCTCTAGGGTTTTACAGGTTCTTTTTCCCCCAGGTCCATCTTTCTCTGCCTTTCTTAGTCTTCATTACCCTCCATCTCCCTTTGTTTGTAATCTTTTTCCAGTCTCTGACCTTCACTCCCTCTTCTCAGCTCCTTCTCTCCTCTTCCTCACCCAGCTCTTGGAGCCGCCATGCCGTCTGTGATACACTCCTTCATTTCCTGATTTTCCAGGATCTTTGCACGTTTTGAATCCTTGAGTTGATAATTTCCTTGAGCATGAGCTTGTCCTTGAATGGACACCTGCTCTCCAGCCACCTTCCCAGAGCCACTGCAGCCCCTCAGTTTTTTCCCTTCAATGATCTGCTCTTTTCCCGGGACTTTTCCCCACCCTGAGCTGCTTTCTGAGTATTTGTTACAGCTCCACACTCTCTTTCCAGAGTGGCAGCAGACACTTCCCAACACATCACTGAGGCAGTAAAGCAATGCCAGTCTCCCCTGTTTGTCCTGTTTTACCTCACTCAGTAATTTGAGGGGTTTTTTTCAGTTTTTCAGAAGTTTCTTTCACTTTTACTACCCTGAATACTTCACTTGGCCAGAAAATCCTCACCATTCCTCTCTTCATCTGTGAACATCCATCTGTGATCTTCTCAGTCACTGCTGGGCAGCTTATTTTGGGTAAAAGGTGCTGTTCCCACTCATTGGAGTTGCTGTTCCTTGAGGCCAGAGGCTCTGGGTGAGGCAGCTGCAGGAGGAGCTGGGTTTGGCTGGGGGTGACCAGAGGGTCCAGCTTTGGCACTGTTCACACCTCCCTCCTCCCTCTGCGTGCTGAGGGACCCCTTGCTGTGTCCTGCTGCCCATTCCTCTCCTCTCCCCTCTGTCCCCTTGGCCCTGATTAAACCCTCTCTCCAAGAGCCCCGTGGCACCCCCCAGCTTCCACTGCAGCTTCATCCCCTCTCCTTCTCCCTCCCACCTTTCTCCCCAGTTGCGTTTCTCCTGCCTTGCTCCCTACGGAGAGCACGGCACAGGTGTGGCACTTGGGGACAGGGTTTAGTGGCAGGCTTGGCTATGCTGGTTTAAGAGTTGGACTTGATTATCTTGGAGGTATTTTCCAAACTCAACAAGTCCGATTCTATCCCTCCCTCATCGCATTTCCTGCTGCCTCACTGAACAAGTCTATCATTCCAGCACTCCCTCATCCCGTTTCATGCCGCCTGTTTCATCCTCCTCTCCCCTTTCCCTCCCTTCTTCTCAGCCCTTCTCATCCTCCCTTCCTCCCCACCCC
>VWZT01007818.1:267274-324375 GCA_013397055.1 Pachycephala philippinensis | reverse complement strand
CGCGGCAGCCGCACAGACGGCGCGGCGGCTCCGAGCCATGCGCGCTCGGCGGCGGGCGGGCAGCGCGCTCCGCGCACGGCAGCCGGGCCCTTCCTCCCCGCGGGACGGCACCGCTCGCGGACTAAAACTCTGTGGATACAATGAACTGGCTCTGGGACTCTTGGTTTAGCAGGAAAAATTAAATAAACCAATGTAAGTTTCTCTATTTTTTTTTTTTTTCTTTTTTGTTTGTTCCGNTCTGTTTGTTCGGTTGGTTGGCTTGTTAATAAAAGGAAAAGAAAAATAAAAAAGAAACCGAAAGGATGCCCGGTTCCGAGCGTGTCGCTCGGAGGAGCAATGAGTAGTGCCGGGGTTTTCCCTTCCCTAAAGTTTCCCTCGAGGCGGGAGGAGCGGCGGCAGCGGCACCGCGACCGTCCCGTCCGAGCAGGGCGCAGAGAGGGACCGGGGGCTGGAGGAGAGAGAAGTTGGCGCAGCAAAGCTCGCGTTGGGCTGTGGAAGCAGAGGATATAGAAATGTATGCATATAGATACATATTGCTGTTTAAAGGTAATTCTGGCAGAGAATCGGTTTAGTTTCCGTCTTGCTTCCGCACCGAGAAGTGAGGGAAAGGACAAACAGCACAGAGAATACTCTGCAGTTGTTCTGTTAGTGTTATGTGGTGTCAGACGTGTTGGAGTGGAAATCTAGTGGCAGGTTTTGAAGGGAAGAAATGAGCTAGAGTGGTTATTTCTGTGGTGGCAGGGAAAATGTGTCGTTCTTCTGTATGACGGGAGTGTTACTGGCATTACTAGTTGTAAGGACTGACGTATTTTAAGGGTGTTTCTTAATGGCACCAAGCACCTCAAAGCTGTTTGTAGAACACCTTTGCTTAAAAAATTTGGAGTTTTTACCGGCACAAATTAAAAACTTGGCTTGGCTCATGTAAATAAAAGCAAATCGGGGAGAGCTCTGCTGTTCTCCAGCAAGGTGATCATGGTTTTATCGAGGCAGCCCTGAGGGGAACAGTGACACACTGGGAGCACCGTGAGAGAGAGAACAAAAGCTAAATTAAAGCAAAACTTATGCAACTGAAGTGTGGTTGCAATGGGAATAAATCAGACCTTTCAGTTTTATTTTTCTTGGAGATTTGGGTGAGGAGCTGGAGATGAGCTTCTAGAAAGTGAAGATACAAACGAGCCAGGCACACCTATGGCAACAGGTCTCGTTTTGCCATGGGAAGGGTGAGCTGAGCTTTGTGAGTGCTTGAGACAAGCTTTTCCAGTCACAGCTGGGGCAGTGGCTGCTCCTGCAGACGGCCCTCGGATCCGGAGTTGGTGGCCCCGATTTCTGCCACTGCTGGGCTGGCGAGCAGCTCTTCCCAAAACACAGGGCGGATGGTGGAATAAACATGGTGATTCAAAGAGGATTTGTCAATACTAAAAATAAACAGGCCCGCAGATGTGTCCTAGAGGGTCACGTCCAGGCACAGCATTTTCGGGGCCAATGAGCCGATTTCGGCGATTTTCCGTCTGTGTGTCCTGTCCAAGGTGCTGAAGTTCATTTTGCTGCAATTTCCCAGGATTTCGGGGCTTGGCAGAAGTGGTCTTGGAGGCTTCCTGTCGTCTGAAACCGGCGAGAGGGTTCCCCCCCGGGTGGTATGAAGAAAAAGCAGGGATGTGTTTTCAGACACGTATATTTGATCCGTCCTTTTGGCGTGGGGAAGCAGGCCAGGTGGAGACGCAGATGGATCCAGCAGATCCTATAAGCTTGTGGTGGCAGAGAATTGGAAAGGTCAGAGCTGTGATGCAGTGAGGCGTGAAACCCTCTTATTCTAATGGACCAAGAAAGTGGTGGTTTTGAAAGCGTCACTTCTGCTGGTTTGGGTGCTTTGCCTTGATGGGACACCTGGTTCCGAAAAAGTTGAGGGGAACCCAGTGTCAGGACGGGATGGGAATGATGCAAATGGAATTGGAGTGATGCCCAGTGGTGTTGTTAATATTTTTTTTATTCTTGTGTAGCCTTTTCAAGTGGCAAATGTGGTTGACAGAGAGCTTCAGAAATAGAGGGTCCTTAAGAAAAAGTCGTGTTTTTTGGGGGCAAATGTCTCAACATGTAAGCAATGGAAGTTGTGATATTTATAGATTAATGTGCCAAAAGGTCTCAGCCTTGAGTGGTGGAGTTTATGTAACTTTGGTAGGGGGCAGATCACAGTATTGCCAGAAATAATCACAGATTAATACCTTACTGAACTTGCTCGTGATTGGAGTCCGATGTTGTAACACGGTTTTTCTCAGTTCTTGCCGCTCACTCCGAATCATTCATAGCACAGCTTTGCTCTCCCGTCTGAGGCTCTGAGAGTTTTACAGGCATGAAGGGTCAGCTTCTGAAGGCAGAGTTCTCACACAGAAGTGGTTTGTGCTGCAAGGAGCCCTGCAGGTTTAAAGCATGCCAGGGCTCTGTACAGTGTGGCAGGGAACGGATCCTGTTTCATGCCCTCAATCATTCGTCAGAGGTCACAAAGGTATTCAGTTGCATCATTGGGTATGTAGCCTAAATACCTTGACCATGAAGGGGGTATGTAGACCACGAGACTTTGTGACTCTGAATGACAGCTCATGGGTACAGACTTTAAAACTGCAGCAGAGTTGAGAGCATTTTATTCCTGGCTTGAACCAGAAAGTGGCCTCGGTTCTCGCTGTGATGGACTAACACCTGTGGCACCAGCTACCACCTCCCCAGGACTTTTACAGGTTACAGGAAAATGTTGAGTAGTTGCTCTGTTCTTGATTTAAATGTGTTGTCAAAATTATGGTTAAAAATTTACTGATAGAAAATGTCATCCTGACTGGGAGATTTATGAAATAGAGCTACTTTTAATCTCTTTAAATATCCTACTTATGATATTAGATAGGGATTGGTTTAACTTCTCATTACCTTTTTCTGTCTTGAAGGAACTCTGTATACATATATGAGTAAAGAACATTTTGGGTTGCATATTAAAACATTTTGGTGGTCATTTGGAAATCCTGGTCATGCTTTCCAGAAGGAACACGTTATCATCTGTTATCACTTTTAGAGCCTTAGTTTTTGAAAGCTCAACTTGAAAAACATAGAAGGGACCTGTTGTTTTCACAGGGTGGGTGCTCAGGTCTTCCTGAAAATTGCTACTTTGTAAGTTGTCGCTGATGGTGCTCAAGATTAACTCTGGAAAATTATAGATCTGATAGCTAAAAGGTGACAACAACTAATTTCTCAGTTCTCTCAAAACTTTGGCAACACAGAAGCAGCATCACTCTTAAATATCCACTTGACTTTTCTACTTTGTGTTTGCGTGTTGTCTTGAGGTAGGGCCTTAATCACAGTATAAAGCAGTTTATAGTTGGAGTTCTGTCATTGCTTCTCCCTTTCACCGTCTAACCTGGGGGAAAATACACGAAGTCTGTTGGGTATATTTCTGTTTGCTTGTAGTGAATGTCTCTTCCATGGTGTCGTGGGTGGTTGCGATCAGTTCAGATAAACACGTGTTTATTTATCCTTTAAATAGGCTTGTCCTTATGAACATCTACCAAAAGGAAACCCGGGTTGTATTTCTATTGATCTTGGTTTATTATTTACTCTGCAGACCAAACTGAGGAGCCCACTTTGACCTGGCTCTGTCTCTTTGGGTTTCTCTTGCAAAGTGACAGTTTCTAAATCAGGAAGGAAATCAGGTCACAGTTCTGGCTCTACAGGATTTATCTCATTGCTCTTCTTTCAAAGTAATTAGAGTTACTAATAATGAGGAAAAGAAAACTTTTCCAGAACTGGAATGTCCCTAACTCCTCTCTCCTTCTAGCAGTTTTTGTGTCACTGAAGAGATCCAGGTAGTTCAGAAAGTTTGTTGTGGAGGATCCTTTTGCTCTGTTATGCACACGGTGTCTTCCTTTCTGTGTAGCTGCACACGATCTGCTCACCTTTACAAATGTATCTTCCTTCCCTTAGGATTGTGTTTCCCTATTATTTCCCAATAATTCTGGAGCTGGTGTTACCAGCCCCGGGCTGTCCATTTGTAGTGAGTGAGATCCCAGATTTCAGCTTGGGAGAAGAATAAGGACACATTTATTAAAGTTATCCCCTGTCCCAGTCTCTCAGCTGTCTCGGGACAGAGTTGTTTTGCTAAATTCATGCAGTACCAGCTGTCACAATCACTGTTTGTACCCCTCCTTTTCAGGTTTCTTATCAGTCTGAGCTCACAGAGGCGAATTCCCATGAAAGATTGCAAAAGAACCACAAAAATTCCCTCTCTTCTCACAGTCCCTCCTTTGAGGAGGTGTAGCTTGGCCTCCCACGAGGAGGTCACCTTGTGAATCATTAAAGTGCAAAATTTTCATCGGTGTCAAAAGATCCCTTATCTTTCATGGCAAAAACATGCCTCACTGCTCTTTGTACTGAACAAAGCCTTTGCTAATCACAGTTCTGCATAGCAAGAATGGCCTGAGTTTTATTTTTATCATCATATTGCAAGAGCTTTTTGAATGTAGAGATTTGACACATCAAATCATACTGTTGTACCAAAACATGCAGAAAAAATTAAGAAGTCTGTTAAGCTCCAAGTTTTCATTCTGCCCTTTTTTATTTAATTATAAAATTAGAGGGGTTTTTTTTATATCTTGGAAGAAATAAGTCCATAATTTACTGGATTATTTATTTAATCTCTGAGTTTGAATTGAGTTTTCCCAGTTTGCTAAACTTTTGCTTTTTACTGCAATGCTGAGAGCCCTATCAACAGGTTATAGATTCTTTTTAAAGCTTGCTGGACTCCTATGGTACTAAAACTGCTCTGCATTCAAGTTATTGTTTGAAAGATAATTGCAATTTGTGCTTTATTAATTTTAATCCAACTCTAGTATTGAATATCTAAAAAGTTTTACTGATTTTATTTGCAAGTGTATAAAGTTAGGTGACTGAAGGCAGACCATGGGCACAATTAAGGTGAGTTGGAAGAAATGAGTCTTTTTCAATATTCATGGTCTTTGAAGGCTGATTGTGAAAACTATGCTGGGTTTTAGGGTTTTCAGGGGGTCTTGGAAGGTGGGAGTTGTCCCTGAGTTTTTTTTCCCTGTTGATTTTAAGTCTTTAGAGCAAACAAACAAACAAACAAACAAAAAAAAAAATCTGTGTGATACAAAGGTGTAGAAAAACTTGTCCATGAGCAAATTTTTATTAAGACCCGTTATCTGAAGATAGATTAGAGATTAACTTTTTAAGCCAAAATCCATTCTTAAAGACTGTATCTAAGTTTCTTTTCCTTATCACAATGAAATGGTCACTTTCCCCTCCCAAAATGGACAGTTTTGTTAGAGGCTGCATACGCCACTGTTGCTCCAGGCTGGCTTGCAGCATGTTGAATGTAACAACCCTTGCCCCATCCTTTGCTCCAAGTTTAAGGGAACCTTGGTCCTGGGAAACCAAAACAGGACAGCACAGAGGGATCACTTCTGGTTATTTCCAGTGTGCAAAAATCCCCCCCTGCAGGAGCCAGCTCAGATTTTGTGCCCCACTGCCAGCCCATTCCACTCCTCCGAGGAGCATCTCTGCTGCGAGGTCAGACACTGCCCCTGGGAACTCCCAGAAAACATGAACTTAAAAAAAAAAAATGATGATAAAGAAAAAAAAGTCCCCTCCCCCAATGGTGTAAGGTTCATAAAGAGGAGTAACTCTGTCATGAAGTTTTTATTTTAACCTGTGATGCGACCACGAGAAGTGGACAAGAGGTTTAGGGAGAGCAGTGTTAGCGGGAGGCTTTTGGGGAGAGGCGAAAGGAGCATCATTTAAGTGTTACAGCCTGACCTGTAGACAGGCACTTAGTGTTGTCTGAGGCCTGACACGCTGGTAGCACGTTACATAATGCACAATTATAAAATCACACTAAAGCCTCTTTAAAATACCTGCCTGATTATAACAGGGTAATTATGCCGCGGTTAATAGAGCTGAGTGCTGCGGGGAAGGGACCCCCCTGCACCCAGCTCGCTCCTGTGCCTGCCATCCCGGCTGCAGCCGGCAGTGCCATCCCCTTGGAAGCCCTAAACCCTCCAAAACCCCCTCGGGTGTGTGCCCGCTCCCCGTTTCCCTCTCGTGTTACAGGGGTTGTCCTTTCCTTCCGGACGGATTTCTGGCTCTCGCTGCTCCCCATATTAGTCCGGCCAGCGCGACGTGACGCGGCCGCCCTCTCTCCCTCCCCGGGGTCGAGCACATCGCCTCCGGTGCTTCCCCAGCCTCCGGCACCGCACATCGCCTCCGGGGTGTCCCTAACCTCCGACACCGCACATCGCCTCCGGTGCTTCCCCAGCCTCCGGCACCGCACATCGCCTCCGGGGTGTCCCTAACCTCCGGCACCGCACATCGCCTCCGGGGTGTCCCTAACCTCCGGCACCGCACATCGCCTCCGGGGTGTCCCCAGCCCGGTCCCCAGCCTCCGACACCGCACATCGCCTCCGGGGCGTCCCCAGCCTCCGGCACCGCACATCGCCTCCGGTGCTTCCCCAGCCTCCGACACCGCACATCGCCTCCGGGGTGTCCCCAGCCCGGTCCCCAGCCTCCGACTCCGCGCTGGCACCGCGGCTCCCGAGCTGCCGGGGTGGCAAAGGCACTGCCAGCCGTGCCTGCAGCGAGAGGGTCTGCAAAGCACTGCAAGTATCGGAACAATTTGTTTTTTTTTTTTATTTCCCCCCTCCTCCGTATCTTTTTTCAACAGTGTTGCACGTCGGAGGTCTGGTCTCGCTCGATGCGCGCGTGTAGTTCCCATTCAGCTGCTCCGAGTCCCTTGGGAATCTCCCCTTCGGAGCTGCAGCCCCGGGCAAAGTTCCCCGCGTTTGCCGAGGTCCTCGCAGCTCTTCCCTTCCCCGTGTCTTTCAAACGGAGGGATGAGTCCTCCCCTCGGCTCTGCCGGTGTAAATCCTGATCGATTTGTTTGACTTGGGCAGAGCTAATCCAGATTTACACAGCCCTTTCCCCGAGGACTTCCCCCGTGTTTCACTCTAGGTAGCCCTTAGTGGGCCGATGTCAAAATACATCTGATCTAGGCAGATTCCCTGTCTCCAGATATTAATTATTCCCTGGCAAAAGTTTCTGAGGAAGAGCAGTTGGATTTGAAAACAATATACAAATTCTGTTGCTAATTTTAGAAAGTAAGGGGGATTTTTTCCCCCTCCTGTTGAAACTAAATATAATTTGAAAGATAATGTACAAAGACTTAAATATAGCCCACAATTATACATGGCATATGAATAGTTTCTCTTGGTTTTAACATGTTTGGTTTATTTTTCCATCTTCCTCAGCAGACAGCTGTTAGATAAAGGGAGAAAAGTAAATAGTTGTTATGAAACCATGCATCATAGCTAAAAGGAATAATAAAAAAAGGAATTATCATATGAATAAGGGAAGATAAAGACAAAATAAATCCTTTCTGTGCTTCTTCCTCTTGTCCCATCCTTTTATGACACTTCTCTAGTAGTACTTTAGTTAAAGTAGTTCTTGAGTGCTTCTAGAACAAATTTCCTGTAGGTCTGTCATGCTCCTGTTCCTGCTGGATTCAGGCAGTTTTGAATTGAGGCTCTGGATCCTTCACAGGAGGATGAAACTAGGGTAGAAACTTTCCTAGGAAGATCCCTGGGTTCTTGGGTTCCCTTGCCCTTGGTGGAAATTTTGCTTGAGTTGTACTGAGTTTGCTTTTTTATGAAGTTGCTCAACTTGACAACTCCCAAAAGTTTTGTTGTGTCCGCGCGGTGTCTGAGCAGGCACCTGCAAGGTGTACAGATGTCCTGGCTCGAAGAACTTGCTTTTTCTGGTAGTTGTGAAACACAGCTCTGCTCCTCAAGTGCTGTTACATCTGGGAAAAATTGTTCTTTTGGTTAAAATTTTCTCGGGGTTTTCCCTGACTTGTGAAACCTGAGCAGTGCTGGGCTGGCGGGTCTTGCTCTAGGTGTTGTGTGCTCAATAGTCAGGACCAGTAAAGCTTTTTAAGACAGGTCAGAAGGAACCTGGAAACTCTGCACTGGGTCACACTTCGCCTTTTTTTACACAGATATGAAGAATGGCATAAAAGACCCTCAAAATAACAACAATACTAAAAAAACACCCCAAAATTATGGTTGTAGACTCCTGGGAACAAGACAAGTGGCTGCGTATGAGGCTATGATCCAAAAACATTGAAATATTCTGGGCTGTGGTTTTCTTTTATTAATTAGTCTAAGTGATGTTCAGAACCTGAAACCAAGGCTTTTAGACACATCTCTGGTGCCTAATTCTGCTCAGTGTCTCATAACAGGGTGAATCAGGAGACTGTTTATTGAAGTCAGTGATGCAGTGTCGATGTAAAAGCGACAGAAGGGAGATGGAGGATTTGTTTACGAGCAGAAAAGTCCCCTGGACAGTTTAACACTAACAGAGAAAATTACTGAATAGCTGCAAAGCGCAGAGCTTAAATGTAGCTGAAATAAGTCTTCTGGAGCATTTCCAGAATTATTTTAAGGGCCTGATCCAGAGCCTGATGAAGCCAAAGGTAAAGCTCTTTTTGACTTCTTCAGATCCAACATCACATTTTGAAACATCATTCCCTCTCTGGAATTTTCTAAAGCTGTCTCCTAGGTGGTTTTTAGTTAACTATTATGCCAGATGTAATGTCTTTTGTATCCCTTTAGCACTTGGATTTGTTAACTATAAGAAATAAATCATAGCATAATGCCTTTGTTGCACAGGAAATTCTGATTTTCTATGTATTTAGTCATTAGTTGCACAAACTGTTGAAACTCATGTTTTGTTGCTTGGTTCTTCCATTAGTTTACTAGTGTGTATCTGTCTTATTCTGTAGCTTTTGGACCCCCTGGACAACTTGATTCAGAGGTTCAGGACTAAGGGATGTTTGGCTTTTGCAAGTGCCGTTAAAGAATGTTGCTGAATTGAGAGTGGAGAGGCTCAAAGAGGTATAAGAAAGTGACTGTGTGGTGACCCAGCCACATAGCAAACATCAGTGAATCCACCAGAGTTCCACACGGGACAGCATTACTTCAGTAACGTGGGTTTACAGAACTTTTGTTGTGTTATTCCATATTATATTCCATTTTATGTTTAGTGTCCCATTGTTAGGCCAGTGACTGGTTCACCTCCACCACCCAGGTCTGTGAGATCAGGTAATGGCTGTAATTGTATAGTTTTAAAGGGAGCTTGTCAACAAAGCCCTGGGGTCTCAGTGCATTTTGAAATGATTGAAAATGCTCAATCATATGGATTCAGTGCTGGATCCAAGCCTGATGAAGATCCCTGCTGGCTTCAGGAGGTTGTGGATAGGTCTTCATGTCTGAGGAGGAGTGGGTGCCAGAAGTTGGGTACCAAGGGTGCCTCGAGCTGTGAGAGGAGGAGGTGACAGAGGCACAAAATGATGTCCCAGAGGACGTGGCCCTTGTTCTTTAATCCTGCCCCATGACCCTGCAGCTGAGTCTCCCTCCCCGCGTGCAGGGGGGAATGTTTAGCTGTATTGGCACCACTGCCCACTTGTGTGCATCAGATATGGGTTAATAACTATATACAAAATACATGCCTTATTTATATATTAATGTTTATACAAAAAAACCCCAAATCAGGAATGAAGCAAGGGTATCGAAGATGCAATTTTCAGCTCTGTCAGTGGCTTACTCCCCATTTTGCTGGGAACTGGCCTGTCTGTGGTGGTGTCAGGCGGGATTTGTGTGCCCAGCTATTGCAAGAAGCTGGTGCAAACCAGGATGAGAGGCGGCAGGGACCACGCTGAGGGTACCCCTGCCTTGTGTGCACCCATGCAGTGAGGCTGTGGCTGTTTCTCCCCAGCCCTCGCCCCGACCATCGCTGCGAGTGGTGCGAGGAAGGGAAAATGGAGGGTGTCCCTGACCCCGGTAATCTCCAGCTGCCACCGAGCCTCCCGGGAGGCACCCGTGGCCAGCACAGATTAACACAGCCCACAGCAGGGACTGGCCTGCGGCCAGCATGGCCCCGGGATCAAAGGAGCATGGAGGTGGCCGAGAGCCACCTTCGGGCCCCTCCTCCTCGCCTCGCTCTGCAGCAGCTTTTGCCTTCCCTGATAAATCAAACCCACCCTCTGCTGCTGGGTGCAGATCAAAATGCTCCTTTCCTTACATCTTGCGTTGGGTGTTTGTGCCCAAGGTGCGTTTCCAGAGCTGACAATTGGATAAAGTCTTCAGGATCTTGCTCAGGGAGCGATATGGATGTGTGCTGGCTGCTTTTTTTCTGGGTGAGCAGAAACAGGGTGTTCTGACCCCAAAGGATAAGTGATGGTGGTGTGAAGCTGGGAACCATCATGAGGATGTCATGGGCAGACCCGGTGCAGAGGCATGGAATGAGCTGTGCCCAGTTCTCTACAGTGTCCAGCTGCCTCTAGGAGGAAAGGAGCAGGAGGGAACTGCGTGCAGCATTATTTTAGAGTTTAAAAGGTCATAAGGAGCCAGGGAAAGCACAGAAATTGGCATCACAGCACTGAAAATGGTGTGTTTGAGTGGCAAGCTAGTGCCTTGATTTGGTTTGCAGTGGGTGGTCTAGGTAAGAAGCTTTATTTCTGTTAGAGAGGTTATTTTTGAGGGCTGTTTGTTTGCCAGGATCAGGAGGAAGGTGGTTTAAAACGTATTTTGGAGGTATTATCAGAGTTGTCCCCCATCAGTTCCAGCAGCCCTTGTGCCCCGAAATGCAGAGCCTATTTCCTGCTGCATGGCTGAGCCCTTTCAGGGAGGTTCCTCGTCCCATGCACTCCCTTTGGGCACCTTGATTTTCACTTTCTCATCCCTGGGCTGACAGCAGCTTTGCAAGGCAGGGAGTGCTGCTGACCAGTGCTGCACGGCCACACAGCTGCCAGCAGCCAGCCCTGGGGCTGAGAGCTTTGTTTTCCAAGGTGGGGCTGGGGCCAGCTGCACTGTTTTAAAGGTGTGGTGGTCCCCAGGGGTGGCCAGGGACCAACCCTGCCTAAATTTCTGTGTGCCTGTTGTGTTATCCCTTCCCAGTAGTAACCCAAAGCTCTGCTCAGGTGGGAAACAACCTCAGCAACAACTTGGAGGAATGAACTTTCTCCTCTCACTTCAGTGGCCCAAAGTCTCACCTTGAATGTAGAGCATGATCACTTCATGCTCATTTTAAGTTGTGGCAGCTGAACACACACACTGGTTTGCAGGACCACGTGGCCCAGGGCAGGACTCAAAAAGCAGCAACTTGCACATTTGGGTCTGGGGGATGTCAAATACGTTGAATATTTTCTTCCCAATGCCAGTTTGAAAGCCAGTTTTATGGTCACAGCTAGCATTGCAAATGTTTGAGTTGTTCCCTGGTACATGATTTATTCCAGGAGGTTCCTACAACTTTAATGAACGTGAAAGTTGTAATTAGCATGGGAGATCATTGCTTATAGCAACTACACAATGTATTAGGCTACCCATCAGTCTTGCTGTTACAGGACTCTTCAGAATTCAATAAGCAATGTTATTTACACTGTTGTCTTTAGGAGCTTGAGAAACTTCCCAAAATGTCTTATAATGCAGGAAAAAAAGCTTTGCTGCAAAGCAAGTTAGCTTAATTGATTGCATTTCTTCACTTTGGTTACTGAATGGCAGGCTAAAAATAAATTAAAAAAAAAAACAAACCAGTATTGAGATCAATTTCTAATTGATTTTGACTTGTCATATCCAGTTAAAAGCAGAACCAATGCGTTCTGAAATGTTACTGGTGTTCTGGAGCTTTGTAAAGCTGCATACGAGAGAAAGCATCAATAGCAGACTGTAAGATCTCTTAATTTGGGCTTCATACAGAGTTTTAGGCACTTAAATGTCAGACTAAAGTTCAAGTGTTCATCAAAATTCTGCGAGGATCTCCAATGTCAATGAAATTCCTGTTAAAAACTGTCCTGTGGGGCTTTGCTGCCTACAAATGCTGGTTCCTTGAAACCAAAGTTGCAGGGACTGTTGAAGAAAAGGCCTTCACAGGGTAAAGGGATGGCTGGAGAGAGTTCCTGAGCAGGAAACAGTGAGGGAGCTGCTGTGGGAGCTGCCACAAGAGCCAAGCTCAGCTGCTTTGCTTCAGCAGTGGGTTGGCTGGGGACACCATCGTGGAGGGCAGGGACAATCTGTGTGGCTCTGTCCCCACACCTCCAATGGAGCCAGGGGCTCGGGTTCCATCTCCAGTGCTAAAGGTGCTGGAAATCACTCTTTCCCAGAAGCAGGAGGGTGGGCAGGGACCAGACCCCTCGTGCTGTGCTCGGCATCCCCCTGACAGCTCCCCATCCCGACCCTCCCTCTCCAGAAGCACCTCCTGGCTCTCTCTGCTGAGGCTGCTGCTTTTCTGGGTGTTTTTCCCTGGACCGCCAGCCTTGTGCCTTTGAGGGGGGGATGGAAGGGGGGCAGAGCCAAAACAGAGGACAGCCTATTTTTAGGCTGACTATCTCCCACTCCCTGGAAGGCTGGGTGCCAATTAGGTGGTGTGGCGGGGTGACGATCGCCTGTCTGTACCGCAGCCCGTCGGCAGAAAGGGAGCAGAGATTTGAGACATCTTTCTGCACCAATGGACCCTGAGCCTGTCTAGATTTTTGCAGTAATGTTTATTTTCCACTGTTGCATCTGCTTATTTTATATCTGGATGGGTTTCTCCTCCCTCCCATCACATTTTATAACAGAGCTCCGTGCACACCGTGTTGTGCGGTGTTTTGAAGTCCAAGTACATGATTTTGCCTTTTGCCTTTCTGTTCATTTTGTACTAGGATAAGAGGAAAAACACTGGAAAATTTAGGCTCAGCCCCATAATTTAGAGATTATAAAGCCATGAAATAAAACTGTGATCATCTACTCTGTCTCCAGAATAGCAGAGGGCTCCTCATAATTAGTATTGTTTCAGCTACAGCATGTACTGTCAAGACAAGAGGAATTGAGCAGGATGGATTTTTCATCCTTCAGTCTTTGGTAGGTTATCAGTCTTTGGTAAAGCATGGTTAAATGATTTCTTTAAAGTGTGCACATTATGCCTAATTAATATTTCTTTTGTTCCAGTTCTTGACCACTGGATTTCTTCTACATTATTTTGACAGAATGCAAAGTACTCTGTAATAAGGATAGGAGTAGTAATGTTTTAGCTGTGTTTGTCCAAGGGTGCTGGTACCCTGATTAATTCACCCCTTTCCATTTTCCTTGGTGTGATCTAGCTCTTTGCAACCTTTACTATGAGCCTGATTTCCAGCCCATAATTGTCTTTAATGATACTTCCCTAAACCTTTCTAATTTATCAGCACAACCCTTGTGCTTTGGACATCAGAACTGAAATGGGGTAATGTTCCCATCAGTTTCTATCACTGTCCCCTGAGCCCAGCACTTCTGCTCTTTCCCCCAAAAAGCAGAGAGGTTTTCAGTCACTCAGATCTTTCTGTTTATCCACATAAAACACTGCCACAATTGTGGTTTTCTTCTGGTGCTTTACCACAGTGTCCCAGGGCTTTGGAAAGCAACACTGACATTCAGAGTACATCTTGGCTGAATCTGTAGGAACCCTTGGGTTCAATTATCATAACTTGTTGATATAGAAAGTCTGGCTAAAGAAACCAGGGTATTTTGTACTCCTTTTGTACATCTTCATCGCTGTTAAATGCAAAATGTCATTCTCAGCATATTATTGCTCCATTGCATGGATTTTTCACAAGTACAGAACAGAAATAGGTATTGAACATTTCTGCCCTTTCTGTGCTGTTGTGCCTGACGGTACTTAAAGGATACATTTTGTTCCTTATGTGTTTGAAAAGTTCCTTCTTGCCCTTAAAAAGGCCAGCAATTTCTCTAGCTGCAGTTTTGTCACTGATTCTTTCTATCCTAACACAAGCACCTGTGTTACGTCTTACCATGTTATTCTTGACTTCCTTTTTTTTTTTCTTTTTTTTTTTTTTTAATAAAGCATTTTGCACTCTGGAGTGTGTGCAGCAGTTTGGTTGTCATAGGATAGGAGGTAAAAACTTTTTTGAGCTCTTTCAGTGTCCAGGGAGAGTGACTGCACAGGCTCTACACTACATGGACAACATGGGATTGGAAGGATGAAGCTGATATTTGGAGAGAGCTGGGAAATAGAAAAGGGAAAATTCCCCTACATCTCATTAAGGGTGAAATCCTTTCTCTGCAGAAAGCCTCAGCAAAACAGAACTGCTTCACATCACCAAACCTCAGTGCATCCCTTTTATTAAGGGACAGACTAAGCGGGGTTATAAGCTCCCAGATATTGATACTTAGCAGTCTGGTACCTGTTCCCACATCATGTCATGTGATGCTAACTACAAATACGCTCTTTTACCCCATGAAATAGTTGTGATATCATTCCACCTTCTTCTGTGTTTCTGCTGGCAGCCCACACATAACTGGGGCTTAGAAAAATGACACCGGGGTCAGAACCAGAATCATCATCCTACAGCCACTGTCCTTCTGCAGCTGAGCAGTAAATTGCTCCTCTTTGACTTCATCCCTAGCTGGAGACTGCAACGAAACAGCACCATTGGGACAGTCTGTGCTCAGCAACTCAGCTCAGTTGCCGGGCTGAAACACTCAGGACTTTGGGAGGAGTTCTCCACCCTGTGGGAACGCCCAGGCTGGGAGGTGAGCTACAGCCCTGGATCAATGAGCTGAACACCAAGGTTTGTGAGGAGGAAGGATGACTTCCCAAATCACAGCTGAAGCCCTGCAAAGCAGTGAGGTTTTATTCCATTTGCTGGAAGTACCAGAATTCAGTCTTTCAAACCCACTGATGCTGGGGTCCATTAACAAGACACACAAGTCTTGGCTTTGGCTGAACATGAACTTGGGGCTGATGCATATTTATTTATTAATATTTTCTATTTCGTGCTGCTGATTGTCCCAGATGCAGGGGAGGGAAATGACTTTCAAATGAGAAGATTCTTCTTAAGCCTAGAGCATAGCTGTACTTGGAATGCAAACTTTAATCAGTTGTTTGATGGAGAAATATGCAACAAAAGTGCAATCCCTGCTGGGTTCCCTTTCATCCCAGTATCAGCTGTAGGGTCATGTCCCCTGGAAGAAACATGGATTGTGTCCAAAATAATTTAGGCTCTTTGTAACAATCTTGTTGCAGGGACCATCTACCTCTCTTATGTGCTTATTTGTCTTATTTATCACAGCAGTGATAAATATTAATAATAGTGATAAACGTGGCATGGTGGGAAAGCTGCGCTTCACTGACTTTTTTGGGGAAGTTGAGTATTTATAGTTTGGAGATTTTCTAACTCTGACTCTTGGATTCAGGTGTCTGCTTCTTCAGGTCAGCAGCAGTCAGGTTCCTGGGCTCTCAGACACAGGAGTGCCCTTAACCCCAGAGAGGCATCACTCCTTCCAGCAGCCCAAATCCTCCTGCCCCGTGCACCCTGCAGGCAGTCACACCCCGAGCATGAGGAAACTCTGCTGAAGAGCAGCAGTATCTCTCTGTGGCTGAGTTCATGAGCTGTTGAGGGTCCATATCATGCCTCCCATCCCACTGTGCCCAAGGGGCAGCCCAAACCCTGAGAGCTTTTGCTGTGCACCTAAAAAACCCCGGGTGCTCCTGTAAATGGTTGCAGTAAAGAGCTACTGGAGGAGGCTATTTTTTTTTTTCGGGCAAAACCAGAGAAGCTACTTAGCATAGTTTTACATGCTGCTAATGTGGTTTTATTGCTTCTAGGACCTGACCTACTATCGTTATGTTCTGCTGTATTATGTGCTGTGGATGCTTTTACTCGTTTGGAGCTGCTCCAGGGATCTCTAATGGGGCTCTGCACTGCATGACCTAGGTGTGCTCAGCATGACCCCATCCCCTGCACTGGGAGAGATGGTTTATCACACTTCGCTGGACTGGGAGAATTGGGAAATTGGGCCAGCAGCATGCTCTGCCTTGTGCTGGAGTTTGGATTCTGTGGGGTACTGGGTGCTGGAGGGAGGGACACCCCTGTTGTCCCCATCACCACACAGGCCGTGGGATTCTTTGTGCTCCACTGTGGGCTTGCCGTGTGCACACAGAGCACTTCACAAGCACTGGTGTGCAGGGGATGTGGTGAGCTGTGAGTCATCCCCCACTCCTCCTAATGAGAAACCCAACAGATTCCAAGTTAAAAATGGACAAAGAATAGGTTTTGGGGTTCGCCTTTCCATGCACTTCTGAGCCCAGGAGTCTTGCAGCCAAAATAATGGGTCTTAACATTATCCCTTTAGCCCTATACGCATTTGCCTCAGTGGTATATTTAGCAACATAAATTATGTTTTGTGTGTGTTTGGTGTTCCTAGTTTTGGCCTTCCTTCCCACTCTGCAGCCTCAAATGTCTGAAGTGAATGTGAGCTGTTTGTTGTGGTTTACAAGGTTTCTTGACAGCTATCAGCATTTTTCATTTGGTACAGCCTTCTACTTTTTTTTCCCTCCATGTATACAATGCTGATCCAGGCAATAACATCTTGGCTACAAGGCCAGTTTCTTTCTGAAATGCTTAAATATAGACCGAGAAAACCTTATTTTTGATGAGCGGTGACTTCTATGCCTGAATAACTCATAGGGGCCTAGTCTGTATTTTGAAAATCTGAAGGCCTCTCCTTTGTTACCAAAGAAGCATTTTTATACTGGACTTGGCAAAAAATTTGTATCAGGGAGGTGAAATCTTTGGATGACAATGTGGTTTTACTGTTGGGTGCTGTGACCACCAGCACAAGTGTTTACCTTAAAGGAGAGGTTCACACCTTGTGTCACTTGCCATGATTTTTAAATTATATTTTTTAGGGGCAGGGCTTTGATTGTCCAGATGCTGCTCCTGGATTTTGTTGTCTGTGAGACTTCAGTTGTTTCTCCAGGAGGAGGGAATGGGTGAAGTCACAAGACAGTGATGGCAGGGCTGGAGTGAGGGTCAGACAGAGCTCCTGGGAGACTGATCCAGTGGGGCTGGGAAGCTCTGCGGTTGCTCCCAGTTCAACCAGCCTTGAGGAAGCTTGGGCTTGCCTGAGATAACCTCCAAAGGAAGGGCTGCAGCAGCTGAGGCAAAGGGAATAATAATTTTGGAGGAGAGGAACATCACTCCAGGGAGGAGAGCCTGTGTCTTCTTGAGACTGGGAGAAGGAGATCACTCTGAGAGTTGTGTTTGTCTTGGGTACTCTTGAGTTGCCTGAGGTACCCGGGCATTAGATGGCACTGCCAAACTGGGCTGGAAAATCGAGGCACTGGATTTCAATGAACAGAAAATGAGATAGCTGGAAAGAAAAAACCCAAACCGACCAAGCAAAACAGACAAAAAAACCCTCACCAAAAGGTGTTTAATTGGACAGAAATAACTTAAGCATCCTTTCACCACAAGGAGCACAGTTTTTCTTATTTTTCAGAGTAGAACTGAGGGTGAATTGCAGGTCCGAAGTCCTGTAGGAATGACACAGCAGAGAGTTGGCCCCACACCATGCACTAACAAATAAACTTTTTGTCCATCTTTTCAAACCTCCACCGATAACCCCAGAGTGCCCCTTCCAGTCCCAGGGACCCAATGAAGGATCTTTCCACCCATAGCTCTCCAGAACTTCTCTCTTCACCACCATTCATTTATTTTTCCCCAAACCTTCCCACTCCTGCCTCGAATTCTGCTTAGGTGAACATTCCCCGTCGCCTTGCTTTTGCTTCCTTCCAAGCAGAAGCACCTCCGACCCCAAGAGACAGCACTGGGTTCAGTGTTTTCACGGGCAGGAGCAGTGTGAGCATTCCTTACAGGGTTAATCAGGTGTAGAGAAAGAACAACGTGTGTGGTGTGGCCTGGTGTGACCCCAGACACTGCCGGGAGGTGCCTCTGTCTCTGCCTCGGTGCCGGATGAACTTGGAGCATCTGTGCTCTCACCGTGTGCTTTGCTGATGCAGGATGGCGAAAATGTGCTGCTTAGGTGATGAAACACAGAAAAGCTTTTGTTTTCAGGGCTGCTGAGTTTGTCAGCCAAGGTCTGTGCTGGTCTCCAGTCCTAAAAACAGACCTCTCCTGAGGCCTGCCCAGTGTTTTCTCTGCGTGGAGTTTGCTGTGCATGTCAGGACTGTGCTGCAGGAACAAGAGAGCATTCAAAGCATGTTGGCATGAGTGGTTCTAACCCCAATCCTAGCCCCATATAGGCTCTGGAAACGCACACTCAGCAAAACTGCTGAAAATGTGCTGGAGAGCTTAGCCACAAGAGTACAGCATCTGTGAAATATTTAAAAAGTAGTCAAACAAGGGGATAAGTGAAGAGCAAAGGGAGAAGAAGGCGTGCTGCTAGTTCAGCAGAAAAGACAACTGTACCTGCTGGTGGCAAGAACAACTTCATCATCTGATGCATGGAGCTCTTCCAGCTTGTCACAACCAATACTGCACACCCAAGGCTATTTGTTGCATTAGCAATAAACCAGCGAGCTGCAGCTCCTCCTGGCACAAAGGCTGGGCACCAGCTCCTGCCTGTGCAGATGCTGCTGCTGCTAAGACAGGAGAGGAGAAGGTGAAGACATGAAATGCCATTGAGGTCACGCTGTGTTTCCCACCTCCTCTGAACTGGGTGTTCATCAAGCCCAAGTGCTAAGTCAAGTATTATCTGCTGTTTTGTGAGAAGGACTTAAAAGACACCTATCACCCTACAGCTGAGGTTTGTTTTGCTGTGGCTAAGAGAGGACCAATCTTTATTCTAGGACAGGGTAGGGCACAGGAGCAGCTGTCTCCAGCTTCTAAATGGCAGCTCAGAAATTGAGCTAAGGAGAAATCTGCATTCAGCTGTAAATGAACAGAAACACATTATTTATCCTACTCCGAATTCAGCTGAGACTGAGGTGAGTTTTTTTTCCAAATATTTCTAAATTCCAGAGGTAAGATCTGTGCTACGGACACAGCTCAGCTCCATCCCAGACAGCTGCATCAGAACTGGTATAACTGAGGCTAAAATCTTTCTTGGAGTTTGTTGCTAAGGGCTTTCCTGCTGAATGACGCATGGGAGTGAATTAGCAGTGAGATGTGTGACTACTTTGTGTGTAATGTGCTCAAGCAGTGTGGTTTGTTCAGAAGGCAGATTACCTTACTATGTTCTTGACAAAAATCTTGAAAGCTAGACCCTAGTTGGGTGTGTTGCAATAATGCAGCCTTGCAGTGCCAGAGACCTGGATGAACTTGGTGTGATCTCCATTTCATATCTTCTGTGTACCTGGAAGGAAAGAAAGAAATTCCTCTACCACACAGGCAGAAATAATCCTCCAGGTCACAGCTGAGCCAGAGGACTCATGCCAGACAAGATGACAAAGAGAAAAGCCCTCATAACTTTTGTTTAAATCACATGGAGGTAGTTCTCTGCTGGACTTCACTCTTTTTTATCTTTTTGGGGGTAAAACCATCTGATTTTCATCACGGTTCCTGTCAGTTCCAGGAGAAACAAGTGAGCTGCACTTTCTGGAAAAGGATTGCAAAGCAGAGTCATTTGCTTTTATGGTGGAACTACATAACCAACCATATTTGACTTTTCAATTCAGATTTATCTCAGCATCTTGACCTGAACAGATCTGTTCACAGGATGAAGGAATACAGAAGTGACAATAATGAGGAAAGAGCAAATAGATGAACTATCCTGTGGGGAAAAAGTTTGTACTAACTTGCTTTATGATAGGAGCCCTGAGGCTGCCTTCAAGACAAGACTTGGAGGACATGCAGACAGTAAATCCTGAATCCTAGAAATGGGTAAGCAGATGTGGCCTTGGAAATCACAAGCTGGTTAATAATTATGGGTGTATTCAGGCTGCATGGGAAGCGCTCATGGGGGCAGGAGAGAGAAATAGAGCACAAGGTTCCTGGAGATCATGGAGACTGACCTTTCAGATCTGCACTGGCCGACCCAGAAAAAAACAATAGCAAGTGTTATTTGGCCTTCCTGACACATGAAGCCTTGTCCTTCCAATTTTTAAAGCCAGCAGCTTGAGTTTGCCTGTCAGGTGCTGATTTTAAGGTGAGGGCAGCCTCCAGAACCAGAGCTGGACTGATGGGAAAGCAGCTTGGCTGTTGAGCAGGGAGATGATCTCCCATTGTGGGCATAATTGCTGCATTCCTTAACTGGGAGAGGAGTGGAGCAAGCCTGCCTGTGTAGGACTTACATGGAAATGGCATTTTTGTGGGAATGTTTGAAATGCATCTTACAGGCACCCAGTTAAACACTCCTCTCAGTCTGGCCACAGGCCAGTTTGGAGTCGTTTGAACTTTTTGCCCTCCAGGCAGAACCCAGGGTTGAGTTTTCCTACCGACTTCCAGGATGCCAGGTCATTGCTATCCACAGGGAAGAGACCCCAGCTGCCTGATGTCTCACCCCCAGCTCTGTGTTTGTCTCCTTGGCCCCGATCGTGGTTTCTCAGGCTCATCCAAAGGCAGGCATTGTTTTCTGAAGCTTCTGTGGCACTGTGTCCACTGGCAGACCTCTGTTTTTAGCAGGGTTAGGAGTCAGACCACAGCTGGTAGCCAGGCAGTCTGCCAGTGTGCTGGGCACATCAGCCATTTCTCATGATATAGAGCAGCTGAGCTAGATTTTTTATTTTTTTGCCTGTGTGTGTAAGCTTTGAAACACGTCGAGCTTGCCATGTGGGAAAAAGTTCTGTGAGTCCCGTGCTCGTCTGCATCCATTTGTGGCAAGGGCACAAGAGTTTGGGAGCATATTTCTGTTCCTGGCTTAAAACTTGCTCTCATCATATTGTGCCTGCGTGCACAAAAGCTCCTGCTAAGGCACCAAGGTCCTGTTTCTCGCTGCAGATCCTCAGCGTGGTGAGTGGAGCCAGGGAAATAAAACTAAAAGTGTGTGTAAATTCAGGGGCTGCTTCTGCAGCTCTTGTGCTCCATATGCTGCTCTCGGGAGAGCAGGATTTCAGCCCAACCATCAGGCTCCTGTGGGAGTGTTTCACTGCTGCTTTGCTGCCCTGGACAGAGGCTTTGCATGAAGTTATCACCCCGAACCAAAAGCAGAGCTGAGTGGCTTTCATGGTCTTGTTATTCTGCACGGTGCTGCTTTAAGGGATTGATTCATGTTATCTGTGTTGGTTTCCTCCTCTTTCTTCAGGAGCTAAGTTTTAGACTTCACTCTTTCAAGGCAGAAAAGGATGAGAGAAGAAGCCACAATATTAATCCCTGCATGGGAACACTGATTCTGCTTTTCTGAGGTTTTTATCCTAAAACAAGAAAAAGTAAAGCTCCCATGGGCTTGAGAGTGGCAAAACTAATTCAACATCATTTCCTATGGGTCTAGCTTGTTTATCTTTGATTCACCCTTCCAAGCCCATGGGCTCTTCCTGACCACTTGTGGGGCTCAATGGCAATGTGTGCAATGGCTTTTGAGGATTCCTTTGCATCCCTAAACTGATGGACGTGCTGACTTCCAGCTCTCAGAAGGGATAAGGAGTTGCAGCTATACCACAGAGGAAGTGCAAACTCCCACTGATTTACATTACTTAGCCCTCCATTTCTCTACCATGAGTGTAGTATGTCTGAAATATCTACATCTGTCTCAAGTGTGGTTGAAATTGGCCAATGGATTCAAAAGTTATTAGAGGGGATTTAAAGACAGACAGCATGACCAGATAAGCCCTTTTTCCTCAGGAAACTAGGCTAAAAAGGGAAAAGAAAAAAAAAAAACTGGTGCAAGGACTCCTGTGATGTCCTCTCTGCGTGCTGAGTTTTTTTTCACTCTCTGGGGTAGTTAATGCTAAAAGCTCTGAGTATTTACAAAGGATTGATGCAGTGTAAACAGAAATGGTGCTCTCCTTTCCTCTGACTGTTTATTTACATTACACCTGCAATATTGAATGTCATCATCCCACTGATGTGAGCCCTCCCACTGAGTCCCTTGTCTCAGCAGCTGAACTCTGGTGTGTGTGAGAAGTGGCTCAGAGGTACCCACATCTGAACACCCCCTGCCCAAAACAGGATTAAAGCTGCCAGGAGACAAGTCCCACGGATTTGTCCCTGTTTGTAGAGGGGCTGTAAGACAAGCCAAGTAATTTTTTGTCCTTGAGCAGGTGGTGAAGACTCTGCTGCTTCTCCTCAGTCAAGGTGTGAACGTGGGAATATTTTAGTTGAGTAAGGAAAATAGGCTGTGCCTATCTCAGGCCCAGATGCACACTTGACTGGCACTTTTCACAGTGGACAACGTTTTGCAGTCTAGAATCTGCCAGCCAAGGTTTACAGAGCCTGGGATGTGGGAATCCCATGAGGTGCTTGGGTTCTAGAGAAGAGGAGGCCCCTTTGCAGGCACAGCAAAGCTGATGACCCTTTGATCCCTGTGCACATCTCAGAGCAAACAATTGTGATCCCACGAAGCAGGAGGAGTCCCAAACCCCTGGAAAGGGGTTGGGTTTGGTGGAGCCTTTCATCTGAGGGAAGAGGGCTGGCACAATTGTTAGCCTCAGTTGCAAGAACAAAAATAGTTAAAGCCTCTGCAGGTATTAAGACTTGGAATTTAATTTCAAGCTAAAGGCAGATATGTTCTTGGAGATGGATCTTGAAATGTGAAGGAAAGGTGTGTGGTTAGGATTTGGGGCTCTGGTAATCTTGGCATTTCTAGTCCAATTTTCTGTGTTCCTGTTTATATAGCAGAGCTGGTACAGCTTTTCAAGCAGACACAGAAATCCAGAAATAAAAGGAATAGCTGTCAGTGAACCTGCCGCCTCCATACACAAATCCAATGGGTCAGCTGGGCTACAGTGTTCCTCCTTCTCCCTGCTCCTGTGACACCCCTGTGGTCCCAGTGCCTGAGCTCTTCAAAGCATTGCTGGGGCCCACGAGGCAGCTTTGGAGAGCAGGATGGGGAATGAGCTCCAGTTGACAGCCTGGAGACACTGTCTTGTCCCCCTGCTCCAGTAGGGCTGGGGTTCTAGTAGTTTCTGAGCATTCTCAAGGAGAAGAGGTTTTATGGCTCAGAATCAGTGCTTCAAACTCTGTTTGGAGGAATCTGAATGAGGTGGTGGTTGTTTGAGATGATGGACACCAGATTAAATTCACACCTGCCAAGGAAGAGGTTTTATCTGGTGTTGTTTGGGCTTTCAGTCCTTCTGGGTATGTCCCACCCCAGCTCATGGTGCAGCTGCACTTTCTGTATGGGGGGGGTAAAGGATGATGGGCTAGAGGGAAAAAGTTTTGGAAAGATGGGATCCGTTCATCTTGCTGGTGGAAGAGGTAAATAACTTCACACTTTTCTGCCCTTTGTCACTCCACAGTGTGTTTGTCCAGTGCAAAATAATTTAATCTGGTGCTACTGTCAAAGAACAAAAAATAGCAACAGGAATTTTTGGGGCTGGGCTTCAATTTAGAGGCTCAAAATGTTTGTGCAGAGTTGGAAATCCTTCCTTGCCCTTCCCCCTCAGCTGGGCACTTAACATGGTGAAGGAATGCTTGATACCCTGCCTAGTCCTCGGGATTAGTAATTTACTTTGTTGTCTGTGTTAATCTAAAGCCCCTGACGATGCAGCAGAACTTCAGCCAAGTTCCTCCTTGGAGGAGTCTGGGAGGAGGGAATTAATGTGGTGAGAGTAACGAAGCTCTGTGTTAAAAAGGATCATTTTCTGTGACCCTGCTGTCCTGGAGGGACCAGGCTGCCCTTACCCTGCTCCATCGGGTGGGCAGCTGGGGGTCCCACTGCAGCCAGGAAAACGTCTGAAAGCAGCTCCATGTCGAAAAGCAGCTTCCCAGCTGAAGTCTGGCATTCCCTCTGCTCCTGGGGCCTGCAGGGCTGCAGTGACTTGCAGTGACTTTTGGTGACTTGCTCTCCAAAGGCTGAGAAGAGATTCTTTCTGCCTCTGCCTGTGCTGGTTTATGGCAGATGTGAGTGTCCTGTGTGCTCCAGGAGTGGCTCACTCCCCACACCTGAAGCTTGCAAGCTCCCTTACAAAACACTTTATGTCTCTACCCAGGCCCTGATTCCTTGGAAATGTATATCCTGTTCAAGGTTCTGCCAAATGCTTCTCCCACCCCAACCGCCTGCTGGAACAAGCTCACCCCCTTTGTTTTCCTTTGCTGCTAATTTGTGGTGGTTTATTTTTCTTCCTGTGCCACAAGAGGTACTGCCTGATAGAACCTAACTCTGACAGATTCCTGATAGCAGCTCCCTCCTTCTTACTCTCCCTCCCTCCTCATTCCCGTTCATCTTGTGGCTCATTTTGAAATTGCCATTATTTCATCCCTCTGGGGCACCAGCTAAGGCTACCCCGATGATGGATGCTGCCAGACCAGATGCATAAATATTAAGAAAGCGGAAGGAGCCAGACCTGCAATTCTTTTGTGCAGAGCAGTGATGAGGATGCTGTTCTTACAGCTGACCAACACAACTGCAGTCTGAGCTCCGGGTTTAAAAGATGCTGTTTAAACTGAAGCTTTAACTGGGATTAACCAGTTTGTGGTCAGGCAGAGAAACAAGCATGCTGGTTATACTGGAAATTTTTACTGGACTGCTACTGGGTTTGTCCAGCACACTGGGCTGGTCTCTAAATGTACATTGTACCTTGTCTAAATTCTGATGCTGGTAGTGCGAGACACTTTTGTGACTAGATATTTGCATAGCTTTCTGAATCTTGACATGCAAATACTGGACCCTAGAAATGATTATGCTATTAGTCTGGGGTGTAATGCTTGTAGTGCAGTGTCACAACTCACTTGCCTGTGTGCCCACCTTAATAAATCTGTATGGGGTTGCCTGGAATTGCCAGATGTTTGGTGCTATCAGAAATATTCAGATACTGGAAGAACAAAAAATCTTCATTAATGCTGAGTTAGCTCTCTCTCCTCTAATGTTGTTTCCAGTTCAATGGATGTCTTGATAATGGTGTTTGATCTGAAGGCCACAGACTTATTGATGGTCACAGATCAAAATACCATCCCTCCTAATAATTTATGCCTCTCTCCTTCTGCTAAGAAGTGCAGCAAGGAACAACATCTATAAAAGCAAGGGGAAAATCTGAGCAGTCCCAAAAAAGACTCATAGCACCACTCCTCAGGGTAAGAGCCAACAGCATTGGAGTACATTGCCAGAAGGGAAATTTGGGAAATGCAAATTTGATTCTGTATCTTTATTTTGAACCCCACAGCACAACAAGGCTCGTGGTGTTTCTTTTCCTTCCTGTCTGCATCCTTCTGCCCATCTATCCCACCTTAGATCAGACAGATCTTGGGGAATTTGAGGATATGTAGCTCAGGAATAGTATTGAAAAGGCAGAGGTTATTCTTCTTTATGGCTCAGCACTGCAGCTAATAGTGCCAAAAGTTTTTGATTAACTAAAATCAGCTTGATGTTCACAGTCTCCAAAACATCACCTCCTTGTTATTATCTGTGAGCACTGAGAGCAAGAGCTATTGGTGTGGTCACACAAAGATCTCAGTAACCCTGCACCCAAACCCAACTGAGAAAACTGACATTTTGTAAAATCAGGGGCTATGAATGTAAAATAATCCCCGTCTTGCTGGAGGTGATCTCTCAAGGTTTGCATGGATTATCCTGGTGATATTCTACGCTTCCAAGGATCTCACTTTGTCACTTCTCATGCTCATCAGGAAAAAAAGAAGTTCATCGGTTTAACATTTTCCAAGACTATTAACTTTCAACAAAAAATGTGCAAATTACCTTCCTCTATTTAAAATGAGTGATCAGGGTCCATTATATTCCCTGTAGCAGGAAGATTGAAAGACATCACATTCCAGACCATACAAAAAAACTGTCTGAAATTCCAAGATTCCTCACTTCTCTCTACACACTCCAGCAAATCCAGCTATTTGTAGAGTTCATGTGTTTCCTGAAGACGAAAACTTTTGTTTTGTGGCAACCTGTGAGTATCCATTAAAGCTCAGATGGTGGATCAGAGCAGATTGTGTGGTGCTGCCCATCTGCCCATCGGATGCCCGGGCTTACTTTTTAATAAGAGCAAGGAGCTGGATGTAATGTCATGCAGTCATAATTCTTGGCAGTTGCTATAGTTCATATGTTTATTGGAAGCTGAAGCTCTGGAGCATTTTTCAGATGTCTTCACGTTTCCTGCTTTAGTGCTTGGAGTTTTTTTCTCAGCTGAGCTCTCAGGGTCCCAAAGCCCTGTTTGTTAGGGAAGGAACCATGTGTTCAGTGGAGTGTTTTATGGGGGGAATGACTATACTGAAAAAAGGTGAACAAGTCCAGGAGCACCTGCCTGGGCAGTGCGTATTTGTAAGCTTAGAGGGTTTTTAGATGTTCTGAGAAGGACAGGGAGATAACTTCTCCTGTAAAAGAGCTGGATATGGAATTTCAGGGCTAATCTGAGAGGTGACGGACTCTCCCTTGGAGAGCAGGTGAGTTATGTCGGGCTGACATGGGAGAAGGCAGCACTTTCTGCTGTCTAAAGTGGACTGCAGTGAACTCATCTGTCAGCCATTTAAGGGTTGGATTCAGGCTTTGGAAGCACAGCTTGAAACAGAGGAAATTATAGGGCAGCTAGAGTCAGGGGAGAGTTTCTAGCTGGTTCATCCACAAAGCTTGTTCTACATGGTGTCTCAGCCACATGGACACCTTAGGAGAAGGTCCAGGAGTGCTGAAGGAAGTGTGTCCCTTCCCAGACCTGTAGTCCACTCCCTGGCTCTGAGTGTTCAGCATCCCCGTTCACCTGAGTCAGGCTGGCACGTGCTCCCAGCCATGAAATGAGGGCAGTGCTCCTTGCTGTGCAGTGATGAGGGAGAGGAGCTGCTCCTGGGTCTTCACAGCCCTTGATGTGGGCTTTGGAAGCTGCAGGGAGGATGATTTCCAGGCTTTTCTGGGGCAGCCCTGAAATGCAAAAGACAAGACTCACAAGTCCCCCTCATTTCTTCTTTTCCCATTGCTTCCATGTCAATTTAGGATGTAGGAGAGCAGTGACAGAGGATGCTTGGAACTCCCCCACTCTTACAACCCCAGCCTCCTGAACAAGCAGAGTAACGCTGGAGTTTCCCCTCAGGAAGGTGACGTGGTATAAAATTTCTGCTAGGACAAAACTCCTTCTTTTAATAAAAGCCCCATTTAAATAATCAAAGTCCCAGAGCCGAGATGCAACTGGCCCATGTGCCCAGGAGAGCATTTCAGAATACTTTTACCCAACAGTTGGTCTGAGATCAAACAGACTTGGCATTGCACTGTTTCCTGGATAACACGCCGTCATTATTTATTCATCTGAATCAAAGTGCTTGATGTTTTCGTGCTATCAGTTAGACAGAGCCATATCGTCTGCCTCGCCTTTTTTTTTATTCATTTGTTGTGTTTCAAGAAAGTTTTGAAGCTGTTGCAGTGGGAAATCCATAGCTTAAGTGGCAGCTTGCTCATCTTTTATTTATTTTTGTAATAATCCCATTGTTACTCATTCAAAGCTCCAAAAGATCCTTGTCCTCAGTCAAAAGTTTCGTATTTGGATCAGGCTGTAATGATGACTTCTAGAAGAAAAGCAAGTTTTCCTGGCTTTGAATAGGTATTGTCACTTTCTTTGCTTTGTGATTTAAAGAGATAAAATGTGTTTGGTCAAAACCAAATAATTTCCAAATTCATTTTTTTTTATTTGGATTAAGATGGCTATGTGAAATTCCCAATATTTTTTCATATATTTTAAAAGCACAGACACAGGAATGTCAAGCCAGTGGGAGAACCAGCAATGGGATGTGATTAGGGTGATTTCTGGCCTGTTTTCCATCGTTCTTGGAGAGAAAGGCTTTTTTTTTTTTTCCCCCTATGAAAAATGGTGATTTTCTCTGATAAATCTGTTCCCTTTTCAGTTTGGAGGCTTCTTTGTTGCAGAAAGAAATTTGTAACTCAAAGTAGACACTCTTTACTTAAACGCTTCTCTACTGGAAAAGCATTTTTCCATAGAAATGGGGTTTCAATAGGAAATTTGCAGTCAGCTGTTCCACACGACAGGCAATGCTGCTCCCCCTTCCCCTCCAGAGGGTGGTTTCATACAGAACCTGCACTTCTGCATATCCATACCACTGCTGTGGTTTTGTAAGCACATTTCCTTATTTTGAAATGTTTTCCTGTCTCCTGTTTTTGTGTAAAACATCTTCGCAAAGAGGGAGGGTGATTAATTGGAAACTACAGAGGAAACTACAAAATCAATTGCACTCAAAGAACTGTCTAATGCAGAAACTAAACAAATAAAAAACCCCGGAGGATTATATGGTTCTTTCCCTCTCCTTATTCAGTCATCAGGCTCTTTACAGTTACATGGAAGATTTTTCTGACATTGAACTATAACCTTTTGTATTTCACCTTATTGGTGCTCAGCTGCACATTATCTGTGAACACAACAAACAATATTACAAAAATAGCTGAAAACTGTCTTGATGGACTACGGAGTTACTGGGACCATTTACACCAAAAGGAGTTCTGATCCCCAAACTCACTGTGCTTCTTTATCAAAATTAATCCGTAAGATTTTCTGCTCATAAATAACTGTGAAATGACTGAACTTTAAAACATAAGTCATCTTATGTGCTAAACCTCACGGAAGAATAATCTCTTGATAAATTTAGTTTTAAAGTAACGGAAGCATAGATGATTGCAATTCTATTTTTAGACATGCTTGGTAAAACTTTTCTATTTTGTTTGTAGCAGAGCCAGTTTAAGTCAGAACCTCCAGATGAAGATGGGGGTGTGAGAACAAGCAGGGTCAGTGTGGTGAACAGCCCTGGCCCGGGGTTTGGAGGCAGTTTTGTGAAGAGGAACCCAGATTGTGTTTTCCAGAGCAGGGAGGAGAAAGTGATGAGTGAGACGTGAGCTGGTTGGTGCTGATGGCATCACCAGTCACGTCAGAAAGACTGGAAAACCAGGGCCTGTATCTCTGCTCTCTGTCTGAGCCACCAGACACAGAGCACACTGAAACCATCAGTTCCTGGGATTATTCTGTGAGCATTGGGTGCAGCAGAGGCAGTGATGTCTGTGCCGTCCAGGCCATACCTAAACAACAGATGCAAGTAGACCAGGCACTGAGATGTGTTTTGGGTATGTAAGGAGAAAGGAGTTAAGATAAATCAGCAGGACTGTTCTTTTTTTTTTTTAGCCACTGTGAGGCTAAATGTGAAGCATGTGAACTGGGATTTCCCATAACTTTGTTAATGTGAGTGTTCAATTTAATTTCGATTCATCTGGGAGAATCATAAATTGTAAGAATTGAGAGGATCAGTATTGCTTTTAATGGTCTGATCTTTCAAGCTTGGTGTTCTTCTTGCTTGGGCCTCAGGGCTGGCTTGCAGGCTCTCCTGTGAGTTTTGTGATGGCATTTTACACAGCTCTCTTTGCCAGCAGCATCCCTTCAGGGGACAGAAAGGTGAGGCAGAAGTCACACTCGATGACCTTAGAGGTCTTTTCCAGCCTAAATGATTCAATGATTCTAAGTCATGCTGAAGCCCAAGGCTGCAGTGCAAAGCTCCAATCTGGCCTGCTGTGACCATGTCATCCAGGACATCCTTCAACTTCTTTGCAGCTCAGTGACTTGGAGAAAGTTGAGAGGCACAATTTCCATACAGGATGGTGTGGATTAACCTTGTCTGGCTGCCAGGTGCCCACCAAGCTGCTCTCTAAGTCCATGCTCCTCAGACTGGATTAACCCACTGTAGATGGTTATTAAGCAATCTTATATACACCAATCCTCCATAAAAGATGGTTAATAGACCCTTGGAGGGTGTGAAATATATGCTGGAGACGTGGACAAGGGGAATCTGTGAAATGCCATCCAAATTTGCTTTTTTCTTTCCTGCACTTCATTTCTCTTTTCTTTGTCTGACAGTAGAGATAGGGTGGAGAGAGCTGGGGTCTAAGACAGATTTTCTGGAGTTAGCAGTTTTGGGAATAATTTTGGAAGGAAAGTAGAGACAGGGAAGAAAACTTTGGAGCCAGGCTAAACGTTTATGTGGGAAGAGAGCAACAGTGCCATCCCACTTGTTCTGCTGTTAAAATCATTATATGCTTTGTTATGATCTGCAAGACAAGCCCAAGACTGGAGCAGGAGAGTGGCTGTGAACCAGGACAGATGTGCACTTTCGGCTCTGTTTTGGATTGTTTCGTCGTGATCCCCTAAGAGTCATGGATGCTACCAGCCCACATTTCACTCTACTTGTAAAGACATTACCTCAAAGCCACTTCTGCCCATGTAACTGCACAATCCAGATCTCAAACACCCCTTTAATTTGTAGGAACAAAACATAATGTATGAAATGTTTTCTAGATTTGTGAGTCTGTGGTGAGTCTGGGAGTATCAGGATAACCTGTGTGACCCTGTTTCTGGGAACAATGTGGTTGTCATTGACTAATTAAATGTATCCTGTTTGTTAAAATTGGATATCTATATTATGTTCCAAAGTAATTGTGTGCACTGGAAAGCTGTTGTAGAAGTGTTAGGGTTTGCCACATGCTGGAGTGGAACAGCCCCATGGCCCTTTCCTTTACCATCATGTAGCTGGAGGTGTCTGGTTTCTATTTTTGAGAAGAGTCAAGGCAGGAGAAAAACAAACACACATCACACACCTTGCGTTGTATTCCACAATGTTCTGGATTTTGGGGGAGCATCTCTCAGTCCAGACACCCCTGCTCTGTCAGAGAAAAAGCAAACATGCAAATGCAGACACATGGTTCACAGGCACCTACAGGCACATATCAACACCAAAATTTTGGCGTCCCAATAAACAAATTGAATCATCAGAAGCTTTGCTAGGGTCTAAAGCATGGTTTGTCTCTCTGAAGTAGACGTTGAAAACAGGAGAGATGACTCATGCCCTAGCAGTGCCTATTCCTCCCTGAATGTGTAACATCCTGCGCTTCTTTGCTTTGCCTTGTCTGGCTGCCTCCATCAGAGAAGCTAAATTTCAGTTGATTCATTCTATTCTGAGAATATGAGGCTATTTCACAAGAGTTGCATGTCCAGTACATATAATTTTTTTAGTGAAAAATATCTAGAATATATTATTTGCCCTGTCTCAGCTTAGGAAATACACTTTAAGATGGATAAAGATGCAGGTGGTTGTAGAGAGGAGCAGGCAGTACTTGAATCATTAGACTTGTACGTGGCAGATTAAAAATTAACAGATCTGATCAAAATCTTTCATTGCCTTGTCAAATCTGTATTTTTAGTTGAAATTGTCTTAAAAAAGCAAAAAGAAAATCTGAATGTTCAAGCAGTACATTCTGCACCATTTTAGGACCTTGTCAGGGTAGATGCTTTATACCTCAGAGACATAATGTCATCTGGAGATTCTTAACCCCAGTATTTATATATATCTAGGAAGAGATTAGGTCAAGATATTGGATGATCTCTCAGTGGAATTGCTGTTTGTCACTGCTATTAGTAATCACAGAATCATTTCACAGAATGGCTTGAGTTGGAAGAGAGCTGAAGGATGATTTCATTCCACCCACCCTGCATGGGTAGGGACACCTTCCCCTAGACCAGGTTGTTCAAAATCCCATCCAACCTGGCCTTGGACACTTCCAGAGATGGGTTGTCCACAGCTTCTCTGGGCAACCTGTGCCAGGGTCTCCCCACCCTCACAGGGAAGAATTTCTTCCTAATACCAAATCTAAACCTACTCATTTTCAGTTTAAAGCAAATCCCCCTTGTTCTACCCCTACATATGCTTGTCTAAGGCCCCTCTCCAGCTCTCTTGGAGATGCATTAGGCACTGGGAAGTTGTTCTCTCTGGAGCCCTCTCTTCTCTTAGCCAGCTCTTTCAGCCTGTCTTCATAAGAGATGTGCTCCAGTTCTCTAACAATCTTTGTGGCCCTCCTTTGGACCTGCTCCAAGAGATCCAAGTTCTTCCTGTGTTGGGGGTCCCAGATGTGGATGCAGCACTCCTGGTGGGGTCTCACCAGAGCTGAGCTCCTTCTTCAACCTGCTGGTCACTCTTCTTGTGATGCAACCCAGGACATGATTGGCTTTCTGGCCAACCAAGTAATGACAGTTATTTTTAGGAAGAGTGTTTGGGTTGGTTTGGTTTTTTTCTTACAAGAAGTGCAAGCAAGCTACCAAGTTGTGGAGCTAGTGCATTTTCCATTTAGAAAACACCCTGCATTGATACCGTCATCAGATATTTCCCTTTCACAGGCCACTTGATGTATTATTTTCTGGCTTGCTCATTGACTGTTTGGTCCCATAAGCTAAATTAAGCAAGGAGCCACAGCAGGGTTTGCAATACTGGGCCTCTATTGTATCCTTCCAGTGCAGTGTGCCTCAGGCCCTTTTGGGTATTACCAACCACTCAAGCATGCACTGTTGACACATAAATACATGTTTGGATGTAGCCTGTTAGTAAATGCAATGTCCCCAGCAGTTTTGTTTGGATGATTATATTATTGCTAATTAACAGAAAATGTCATGACTTTTGGAATAGAATTGTGTGTGCAATGAGTTATTTACTCTGAAAAAGTCTCCCATGTAAAAAGATGAGGAAATTAGACAGGGGAAAATGGGAGGAATGCTTGGGATTGCCACAGGGGTCTCAGAAGCGTGAGTCTCATTGATATCAGTGGGACATAGCCAAAACCAATCCTGGTAATGTGACTCACTCATGTACCTCTAAAATCATCCACGTTCACCACTCTTTAAATGCTCCTCATCATTTGCTCAGATGCACTTTGGGTTTTAGTTAGTGTCAGGAGAAATAAAGTTTAATTCAGCTAACTTACCAGCAAAATGTAGTAGCTGCAAGGCGGCAATCTTGGTGATAACATTAAAAGGCTACTAGATATTTTTTTTTAAAAAACAATGAAAAATCCCTGGCTGCTCTGCCTCCATGTTTGTCAGACTCATTTACATAATGGTTTAGAGCATTATGTAATTCAAATCAAATCACTGTCAGTCAGCACCAGCATCCATTGCATCTTTCCATGGAGCTACGCCGAGTGGCTGAAGTAAACTTCTTTGAAAGGAATGGCAGAAATCAAATAACTCTGTCTCTCCGACGCCAGGGGTCTGACCCACTGCCTATTGCAGTCACACAAAATATTCCCCCTGACTGACATGAGCTGAGGACTGCGCCCCCAGAACCCATGTAAGCTCTTAACTCTGATTCCTAAACTTGGCAAACAAACCCAGGCGGTTTTCAATCGCAAACAGGCAGAATATCCCTCCTCTCTGGACAGCAATAATCTCTCTCTGTCTCTCCGGGGGGGGGGCAGGGGGGGTGCAATCTCTTCCATCAGAACAGAAGAGCCGCCAGCTTTATCCAAATAGTATTGTCAAATTTACAGTGCACTAAATAATTAATCAAATCTTCAATACATCCCAGCAAGCATCAACTTCCTGATAGATTCCCTGTTATCCTTCCTGAGTCCATCGCCATTACCAGGAAAGATAATTTTGCCAGTGCACTTCTAAATCTGTGCCTTTTTACTTTTTTCTCCTTTATATTTTGTTGCAAAAGCAGTGAAAATGCTTGCCAGTGGCTGGAGCTCCATTAACACCAAACGCTATCCAAAAACCACAGACAGAGACCCTGCATCCTTGTCTGGGAGCACCCATCATCATAGACAGAGATGCTTTGCATGGAACAAAGAGGAGAATAAAGCAGTAGTGACAAATTCTCACAGAATTGGTGTGAATGTCACTTGAGAGTTGTCGCTGTGGGCAAGGACAGGTTTGTGGAAAGGTTATGTTTGCTCAGAATAAAGTAGGTGGGAGGATGAGAGAATTTTCTTGGCTGAGGCATAGGAAAGGGATAGAGGTAGAGAAGGATGGGAAGCTGGATATGTTGTAGGTGTGTGGATAGGGTGGAGTTTAGTGAAGGAAGTGGTTGTGGAGCAAAGTGCTGTTGCAGACTGGCAGGACCTGCTGTTTCACCTCACATCAGGCAGCTGCAGGGGGGGACCTGCCACCTCCCACAGCTTAACTCTGTATGATTTGGGCCTGTCTCCCCCACCCTTTCACATCCAATTTTTTCTTGACCCTTCACCTCAGCCTCTTTTTGTTGCTGTCACATGAAAGAAGGAAAACCTAATTTGCTCTATTCACTATAAAAATGAAGTTTAGTTGTTATGTCATGTTCATCTCTTAATTCAGTGCTACAATTGTGAAAGAGGCCCTGGCTTTGCTTACAGAGTTTCATCCATCTCTCTTAATGTAAACATGTCAGTTCTGATGATTGGCTTTTATGAGTCTGTTTGTTTTCTGCTGATGAAATGTGTCTCCATGACTTAGATGGGAGGGGGTCAGGGAAGCCTTACCTATAACTGTGGTGATACATCCGACAGCTTTCCAGACATGGCTCCTTCTTCCCTAGGAGCATGCAGCCAAGATTTTGCTGTCTACCCTAAAGCTGCCTTCTTTCTGTGGCATAACCATCCCATAACAGCACCAGAATATATTTTAATAGCTGTTTTACAGCTTCCATCTTTATGTCTTTACAAAACACTCTGTGAATAAAATGGACCAGATTTGATATATTTTATTCATGTGAGCATTCAAAGCACCTAAAGGTGTTAGCACTGCGTATTATGTTTGGCACAACATGGAATTCTCCTGTAGATTTCTTATTTCTTGTTCAAAAGCTAGTGACTGCATCCTGAGCTGAAAACATTCCTCTTTCTTGGTGGCTCTTCCCAAGCTCTGTTGGTTCAGATAGCAAAGGAGAAATCTTTTCCTGGACCTGAAGGCTGTGTAGTTTATAGTAAAATAACTCTGAGGCCAATTTCTAGTTAATTAAAATAGACATGATAACCTGTTGCATGCAAAGAATTATAATTCTCAGCAAAATATAGACATGTGCATTGTTAACTATGATGTGCTGCTTCCCTCTTGCTTATTTATGTCATTTGGTTGCAGCATAATTTGAAATAAAAACACCTGCAAAGAAAGAAGAATATTTTTAGCTCACTAAAAAGATATATTTTATCATAAGAGAAGACTTAGTGCCAGCATTTAATTCTTGGCATAACATTTGTCATCCCCAAATACCCTTTCAATATCAGGATGAAATCTTCTGAATTCATTTCCTTTTAGCACATGTTGGCTTTCTGAAGACTTTATTTTTTCAATAAGTCATTGGCAATGTCAGAATGCCATGATTCTGATGAGTGAGGAGCCAGCAAAACCCATTAAATTGGATTTAAAAGAAGATACTGCATAGGCAGAGCTGCTTGTGACGAAAGACGTGTGGGTCTGTGGCTCTGAAGTTTTGTTTTGGACATTTTGTGCTGTTTTGGTTTGGTTTTTTCCAACTCTTTGAATGCAATGAGTTCTCTTACATATTTATTTCTGCCGCTGGTCAGCATGCATGGTGGACAACAAGGCTTGTTTTGGGAAATGTGTTATACAATGTCATATCAACCTGCAGGTTTGCCTTGTGACACGGGCAGCAAGAGGAACTCTGGCTCACATCTCCTCCTGTGTCAGCTTGGGCAGGTTTCAACACTGTGCTTTGCCTAGGAGAGCTTCAGGAGCTAAACATTTCAGTCATTCTCATCAGGTTTTTGTGGAATACAAAAGGTTTCCCCTGCAGACCAGCCCTGGGAGCCTGCCTGGTCCCCTCCAGACACTGGATTCTCCAGCACCCCTCTTTGCACCTTCACCTCGGAGCTCACCCAACAGGATGTTTCTGGATGAACAAGCATTTGCAGATTGCCTACACAAAAAGCTCGGGGTTTTCCATCTCCCTGCAAGCGTGGTTACCTTCTAGGCCATTAGTTTAATACCTCAATTACACACTCTCTGACGTTCGTGCTCTGGTGTGAACGTACTATTTTAAAGGAAACATTTCTAGGCAAATATTTCTGGTCCTAAAAGATCTGTTCCCCAGGTGTGACTTCCCTGGGCAGAGCTGTGCTGACTTATGGCAGCTGGAGATGTGGCTGATTGTATGTGTTAAGAACATGTGCTACAAAAACAACTATTGTTTGTGGTTTTGAAAAAATGATGTCTGTTGGAGAAAAAAGAAACAAACCAGATATCAGCTTAAGCAGAAGTAATGAGTGCGCTGTGTAATATTTCAAGGGCTGTCTTGATGTGAGCACACAAGCCCTCAAAGTGTGTGCTAACAGAAACTGAAATTTTTCAGTTAAAAGAGAATTTCCCATGACACGTCCTCACTGTGGAATGTGAACTGTGGCATAAATATAAGTGGATTAAGTCTCAAAAGGTTGTTTGTTTGTTTGTTTGTTGTCAGTGAAATTATGAAGTGTGTCTCAGTCACCTAGGCTCCTTTAGCTTCTTGATCTTTTTACAGAAAGATTTTATTTGATCTGAATTAAAAACTGGAGTTCTCTGTGAAGCCATTACTTTATAGTTGGAAGAGAACTTCCAGGCGATCCCATATCAACTTTTAGTCTCTTTAAATATGATTAAATGTTTGTGTTTATGTGTAAATTTGTGCATATGAATTTATTAATCTAGACCAGTGACGTTAAATTAGATGTGTCATTGCTCTGTTTTTTGTTTCCCTAGCCTATTATTCTCGTATTTTGCTGTGCTCTGCAGGTCAAAGGAAAATGCCAAAGAGATTATATGGAAAAGGAGTGTGTGGGGGGGAAGCATGACTGTGCTCCATGTAGCCTCAAACATTGAAAAGAAACCCATCCACATCACTGTTCTTGTTACCACAGCAGTTAGGAATGACAAAATCTTTATTTAGTCACAAACATTTCTTAAAGAAAAGGAGAATTTAGGGCTCTAGATTCACATTTTTTAAGATTTTGGACTAGCAAAACTGCAGTGGAAACATCCCTGTCCCCAGGCCGTGTCTGGTAGTAGCTTTCTGAGTGGCATCATGGAAATCAGTAGAGGTAAATGAGTAGAGTTCTACTCAAGATGAGCATGTCTGATGCCTTTAGCCTGTAAAAGACATTTTCACAACGTTGATCTTCCAGTTTGGTTCCTTTATTACCGTTGCCAAGTATCCAAAATACAAACAAGTGAGTCCTTGGTACAACAGGGAGACTTGCAGGACATGCAGGTGGTGTTCTGAGAACCTGAAAGATTTTTTGAGCTGGAGTGGCTGAAGCCCATGACTGTAATGTTAAAACTGCAATGAAAAACAGCATTTAACTTTCTGAATAAATACAGGTGCTAGCAATAGCTAATTTGTTTGTACTGCTCTCACTTTTTGCCACGCCAAAGAAAGAATTCATCTTGGGGCTTTATTTCATATGCACGTTTTGTTTACATAACCAGTACGTTTTATCAGCAACAACCGATGCTAACTGACAAAGCAAGAGGGAAATTTTCATTCTGTGCATGGTGATATCACAGAAACAATGTGTTTGAAGCCTTGTACTTCAAAAATATGCCTGTGAGGAATGGAAAAATCCAGGCTCATATTGTAAAAACGTGAGTCACAACAGCTATTATCTCTTAAGAAATGGCATTCCAGCTCTTTGATTCAGTCATTGATGATTTCCTTTTTTAACTTGTGGTGCTTTCTTACCCTTTTAAGAAATATCTGGGCTAACCCTGGCTATTTGTAGAAATGTTTGCAATTCATAGATTAAAAGAAATTAGACATAGAAAGGACCCATGAAATTATCTTGTCCATTTCCTGAAAGCAAATGAAATTGAAAAAGAATTGTGCTAAATATATATATATATTAAAACATGGAACTTTAGCTTATAGACAATATGAAGACAAAACACGTCATGAATTTTCAATTGTAAGGGTGCTGAAACATACTTTTTTAAAAAAGAAAAATTAAATAGATGACTAGCAAAAACACTAATGAAGTTTGTGTAGGATTTTCCAGTTCTTTTTAGGCAGCTACCTTTCTGGAATTTGTAGATAAAATTGAAAAGGTCTGGTTTTGACCAGTTTGGATTTGATTCAATTTTCTAATAAGCGGGAGCTTTAAGCAAAAATAATTCCCTTTAGAAAAAATAATTAAAACTTCTGATGCTGATTAGGTTTTTTGGGCTATTTTATCTCCCTCACCATCCCCTATCCTTCTTTTGTTTCTCTTTTTAAAAAAAGCTGAGTAGTTCTGTTGGCAGAATGGCTTCTCTTGGAAGTCACTAAGGAAGTCTGAGACTGTAAGGACAAAGCACACAGCAGCAGAGGATGGCTTTCTTTAGACTGACAGCCTGGGAAGAATGTTAAAATAGGACAAGCATGAGGAGCCCTCCTTGCCTTCACCCAGGTTCCCGAGTCAGAGGAAGCAACTTCGTGTTTAAAACCATTTATGGACCTTTTGCCGCTGCTCCGTGATTTCATTCAAAGTTTCTCCACTCATATTATTAGGAAAAGGAAACAGTCATTCCCCATTCACTGCCTTCAGAGAGCTCAGGATCATCTGGACCTCAACTAAGAGCCCACAATGTTCTCCTCTCCGGTTTAGAGACCTCGTCTGTGCTTTTCCGGCAGCACTGCTCAGCCACTGGCTTTTGTTGTCCCCTTCAGCACCGGGACAGGTTTCATTCTGGAGAAACGAAAATGGAAAGGACAAAAAAGCTTGGAGAATTCTCTGGCCACCTGTACTGATGTCATTTATAGAAAGTGAAATTCCATTTGCTTGCGCTGGTGCTGAGTCACAAAGCGTTGAGCATGAGAAACTCGATTTGTGGGAAAGCTTCTAATTTCCTGTTTTTCAGGAGGAAGGGGATAAAACAAATGACATGGAGGGGAGAGGGGAAAGGAATAAGGAGAATAAATCTAACAAAAGAAGAATGTCAGAATACGCCAAATTCCAGGAAGGATAATTCATTTCAGCCCCTGTTCAAACCAACAGTAATGCCAAGCATAACGTACAAGCTTCAGTAAATCATTCCTGTGTGATAGACTGTGATCAATGACAATTTAATGAATTCATTTTAAAATGAAGTCAGAATAGGAGAAACAGTAGTTATTTGAAAGCATCCTTTACTCAGAGAAATTGAGTCAATAAATACGCTATTTGTCATGCAGAGTCCAGTTAGAGTCTTGTTTGCTAACAAAAATGCTGTCATCACAGAACCTAATAGACGCAAACTATCTGGAAATATCCATTGTAAATAGACAAATACCATCTGAAAGCAGAAAACAGCAGTTGTGGCTGAACAAAGAATGGGATCCTGCACACGTTGCTGAATGAAAGAGGGGAGCCCACCTCAAAATCTACTATTTTGTTTGTCACCAGAGTGCATTCTGATGGAATGTGAATGGCCTGGTAGTGGCAAAAATACAAGGTCTGTGTTTCTTCTGTGAAATGGGTTTTAATTGTTGCGGAGTGAGGGCTTCTCTCGCTGGAAAAACACGCCTCTCAAGTCACTTTAAATTGCAAAATACGGCTTCGCTGAACTTGGATGGATTTGTGCAGGCTACTAGAACAGGGATAAGCTTCATCCTTTTTCAAACAGTAGTTTTACATTAATTTTCACAGCTATCCGTGTTGTTTAGTGCAGATACAAGAAGGCTTTTTGTTAGGCTGTGCTTTTCACGCTTGGTTTTATTCATGTAAGTTGAAGAGATGTGGCAATTCTTACTTGTTTTCGTTCAGGTGGAGACTGGAAGTGTTAACATTGAAATACCATCAGGACAAGATGATCAAACTTCACAGGTTTGGGTTAGAATGGGAGAATAAAAGAATATCCTGAGCTGGAAGGCACAAGGATAATAGAGTCCAACTCCTGGATGTTCAAATTGGTGTTGGATGAAAGGAGCCTGGTTTTCAGATGATGAACATGCAGCAGTGGAGGCTTGGCATGCTCTCATGAAGGTCCCAGAGCTTTTCCAGGCACATTTGGGCTTCCAACATCCTTCAGATTGGAGGGTGTGGAGGAAAAAAAATGCTCAAAAGTCCTGAGAGATATCTTGGAGATGGTATTTCCTATCCCAAAGGAAAACGAAAATTGTGTTGCAGAAGCCTAAGACAGAGATTATGAAGAATTTTTATGGGATTTAAGAATCTAAACTTGACCCTTCACTCTTTAAATTTGGAATAGAACAGCTGGGGAATTTTTAGATTTTGCATCATGTGCTCAGACATTGGCTGATTTAAATCTGCCTTGCAGTCATCTCAGGAACATTGTTCATCCACTCCCAGAGCTGCATTTTCAAAAATGATTTAGGAGTCCAAATGTCTGTGGCTTTCAATGAAACTTAAGCTTGTGGGAATCTAAGTTACTTCTTGGTTTGGATTTAGGATCCCAAATGACTGAAGAGCTGAAGAATATTCCACCGTCAATCCATAAAGTCTGTTTAGCTTTGATCATATGTAATTCCTTATTGAAATTACAGTTTCAGTCATTTTTGTTTTCCTTGATGTTCTATTCACCACAAAAAAAAACCCCAAAAAAAACAAAAAAAACAAAAAACCCAAAAAAAAACCAGATGAGGAGTTTCCTGATAATATATAACAAGTTATTTGGGGGTTGAGTTTGGGGTTTTTTTTTTTATTCTGATGCCTTTGTTCTTCTTGCGTTTCTTGCACCGCTAACTTTTGGTAACTTTTCCATTTCAGCTGTTTCCACTACTAGGAGTAAAGACCAGTAAAGACAAAGCAGGATGAAAAGATGGCTGACTTCTTGTTACCACCGGGTACTAACAGCTTCCACCGGTTCACGCCCGAGTCCTTGGCTGCGATCGAGAAGCGGATTGCGGAGAAGCTTGCGAGGAATGCCAAGCAGGAATACAGAGAGCAGCCGGGCGAGGAAGAGCAACCTCAGCCTCAGTTTGATTTGCAGGCTTGCAAGAAGCTGCCCGATATCTATGGGACTGTTTCTCCAGAGCTCATTGGGGAGCCCTTGGAGGACATCGACCCTTTCTACAATGATCGTAAGGTGAGCACCAAGCGTCTGTCCTGCTCCGCTGCCTTTGCTGAAGCATGACCGCTGTTCTGAGCGCTCTGGTTTTTATCTTTCTACAGCCAGTAAAAATACTTCTTTCCCAGATTAAGGATCAGAATGTTGGCATGAGCATGGCTCCCAGAAAACATCTAAGCAGGAGGGCAAAGGGGGATAAAACGTATGATTTAAACTTGTGTGTTTTCAGATAACCCTGAGTATGAATATACACTATCTGAAACGAGCAGAGCAGTAGTTGAGTTAATTTAAGCCAGAGGTTTTTATCTGCCCTATCTTGCCTTCTGCGTGAGCTGTGACTCTTCACAGGTCTGTTGTTTACCACTTAAGCCCCTTAATGTTAAGGGCTTCTGGGTGACTTGAGCCTTGTGCGAGCACTCTGCACAAGAGCAGGAGGCATCTTCACAGCCATTCCTGGAGAGCAGCGGTTCTGTTCCTGCTGAGGAAGGGTAAAACTGCATTTAAGATGACCAAAATAGAGCTGGAGGGAGGTGTGAGTAGCATGTCCAGTGCTGACACTTTGCAGAAGGGTGAACTTCGTCCCAAAGTGAGCATCACCTGATGAGGGATCACGTGCAGGCTGGACCAAAGCCACAGCAGTGCAAACAGCTTCTGTCAAAAGGCTGTTGACAGCAGGGCTGGTTGCTTACTACAGTTCGTTCCCCTTTCCAAACATTTCACAAAACAGAGGACAAAATAAAGCTTGGAAGCTCTGTGTATTTTTAGGCAGCTTCCAGTTTTTTCAGGTACTGCTGTTCCTGATTTTGGGCTATATTATTTCCTGTAAACAATGAATTAATATGACCATAATGGTACTTCTACTAAAGCAGTGTAGAGGCAGGTGCTAGAGCTACAGAATAAAAGTTAAATGGATAAAGACAAATAGATTACTTACCTGGAAGGGCCAGAATTAATTTACCTTTTAATTTGCCTGCTATCCCCGGGCGTAAGCAACAGGATATAGATTTGCAATTTTAGTGCCATTAAGTTTTTAGACTAAAGGTAGGTGCATTGCTTAGATTTTATATATTGGGTGTCTCAATTCTGTCTCTGAGTGAATATTTGTTCCTCTATGCATGGTGGGGCATCTTCAGAGCCCTGCAAATTGGGGCAACATCCAATTCACTTTTGTTTTGAGTTTAAGATAGCTCAGAGAATTGTTTTCCTTTGTCCATATTAATCTGAGCACAATGAGAGTGCTTCAGCGCCAGGGTCAGATCCTGAGGTGGAACTGTGCCTCCTACAACTTTTTACTTGGTGAGACAAAATCGAGAGCAAAAAGGTGTTCAAAGTAGAGAAGGTGGATTAACAACATAGTGAGATCCCCAGCACCTGGGAAGAAGAGCACCACAAAAGTCCTTCCACCACGTTTTGGTTTCCAGGTAATTTTTATTTTTAAAGGTGAATCTGCCCTCTTCCCAGCCCCGTGGTGGAGGTGATGGCACAGGATCCACTAAGGTTTGAAGAAAGAAAAAATACTTGGGATATTACAACAGGACAGTCAACAGCTCTGTGGGGAAGGCCTTGGACAAAACTTTTCACCAATTGAGAAGGATTTTGGGGGTCTTAGGAGGGGGGAAAAACTATGGGATGCTGTCAGGAATTTCCCAGTGGGATGTGGGCTGGAAAAGCTGAGTATAAGTGTAAATACTGAATGTTCTCATTTTCTATTTTGTTTTCCAGACATTTATAGTACTGAACAAAGGGAAGACAATCTTTCGATTTAGTGCCACTCCTGCCTTGTATATACTTAGTCCTTTCCATCCAATCAGAAGAGCAGCAATTAAAATTTTGGTACATTCATATCCTTTCTGTTGATTTTCCTCCTCATGTATTTTATATGGGTTTTAAACACAGATGGGTGGAAGTCAGAAACCATTTTATTTCATTAAGCTGTTTTAAATCTTTTGGCTGGATTTGCCTGCACAAGCAGAAATGCACTTGAATTTTCGGTTTGTTTCATTTTATATTGTTATGTGAGCTATAAAAACGACTGTATCATTCTGCTGGCATCACATAATGTGAGCTGAACTGGAGAATCTGGTGAGTTTACTCAGGATTAAAAGATGGGAAGGGACTGATCATCTTTACTGAAGGGAAAGTGGGTGTAGTACCTCAGAAAGGAAGGGAGCCAGGGGAAATTGGCATTGATGGAGAGATTTTCTACCAAGCACTTCAGCTATCCTTCCCAGACGTAAAACTCTGTGACACTGTCTGCAGACACAATTTAATTTTGAACTGCCTCAGATCTGAATTTTTTTTCCTCCTGAAACAGAATATTCCAAAAACTGTTTTGTTGATTCTTTTCTAGTTTTTTTTATTGGGATATGTTACCCAAAAAGGAAAAAAAAGCACAGGGCTGTCCTGCTGAACCTTCCAATGGAAGGGCAATGCCTGATTTCCTGCAGCTCTGAAGTCATGCAAGACACACTGCAGTGGTTTGGTTTGCTTTGCTTTGGCTTGTTTTTTTCACACAACCCCAGAAACATAATATTCTGACATAGTCACGTCTCTCTGGAAGGCCAAACTGACCCAAATGTTCAGCTTTGTGTGAACATTACTAAAAACACACCTTTTTTCATGACTTGGCTGCTTTCTCTAGGGTGCACACGGGAGGCCTGGCAGTGATAATTCAAAGAGTCCACATGCTGCTCTGAACATTCTGTGATGTTTTAGTGATGGAAATCCCTCATCTGCAACTCTCACGTCCACCACAGAGAATTAATAAATACTAAGTAAGTAGCAGTTTAGAAACATTGGTTAATTATCAAATTTCAGGAAAAAAAATAGGGAAATAAACCAGACTCCCACTCCACACAGTGAGAAAAATAAAAGGGGATACTATAGATATTCTATCAAAAGGAAAAACAGGTGAAGCTTCTGATTGCAATAATTCTATGCAAAAATGAATATGTGTTATCAGCCAAGATATTATTATGGTTACTAAGAATACACTGTAGAATTCTGCAGAGAGATTTGCTGGTGGATCAGATTATACGTGCACACAATGCAGCACGTGCTGCTGCATACCTAGAGCCCAAGCAAGTTTTTTAGGCACAGTTACCTCAGCACAGCCTTGCTGAGGTTAACCGAGGTCAATGCATTTGCCCAGGTGTGGCTAAAGGAAGAATCTGAAAACTGAGCTTCTTAAAAAGAAATTGAGAATATTGCCCCCAGCTTTGGAAGCTTGTTCTGTCTCCTCCTCACTTTTTTCTACATTGGCTGGTGAAGCCAAGAGGTCACAGGAATGTGTAGCACAGGAGCTACATGCCCTTGGTAGCAGTCAACCAGAAGATAAATAAGCAAGAAATCCTTATCACATTACTTCCAAGGATAAAGAACACAGAGCAGAGCATTTAAAATATCTGTCAGGAGAGAAATATGGTCTGATAAGAAGCGTAAAATTTTGGGAGTGGCAGGTCTCAATGCAAATGTAATTTTAGCTCCAGAAAGACACAAATTATCACCTTGTGTTGATAATGTCAAGAGATCCAACAGCTCAGCCTTTGGCAGGCACAGGCAGGAGACAACAACTCCAGTCCCAGCAAAACAGCAAAGTTCCTGCATTAGGCACTGATTTGTTTTCTGTCAATAAAGACGTTTTGTATCAACCTGAAATACAAAGGCCAACTGGCAGGCAGTCAATATCCCAGGCAGAAAGGAGCCCGAACCCGCAAGTACTCAAGCAGATAATATCACAGACATGGACCTGGGAACCAGATCTATCGTCTTGCGTGACTGTAATCAAGCAATCTTTATTTTCCCCAGGGCAGGAGCCTAAAAGGAGCATTAGCAAATGGTGCCCTGTCACGTAAATATCTCAAGCAGCTTCTTTAGTGGATGCCATATTTCAATTTCCAGCCATTGAGTGCACCGTGAAGGCCAACAGTGGAACAGAATAGAGAGGACAGAGTAAGATCGTCCTATAAAGAAGCTGTGGGGGTCACATTTCTTGGTTAAGTAGCTATATATGGAGTTCTTCCTCTGAGATGTCAGGCAGGATAGATTCTGCGTGTTCACTGCTCATCCAGCCAAGCCTGAGAAGTCTAGTCTTTCAAAAATACACCCTTCCAAGGGAAAAAAACTTCCACAGCCTCCTAGTAATGTGTATTACAACTAGTAATGTATCCTTAAAGCCCTTCTGGGTGTTACTCCTCTTATTCAGAGTCTATGAGGCCTCATGAAAGGGCCAGGGCCCCCATGGCTGCTCAGAAGGTGGTCCTGCTCCATTTCTGTCCCAGAAGACATGGGGAGTGTAGGATTTTAGCCCATTGGATTAATACTTTTTGTCTTCTGCATCATAATTTGCCATCGTTAACATCTCTGTTAACTATCTCCACCTATTAATGAGATTAAATCACTGGTTTAACATTTCCTTGATGCCTTATGTTTAAAAGACTCCTCTTAGTTCTTCTTGCCTGCAAGCCAAGGACCATTCTGTAGTGTCCTTAGTTTCTCCAAGTAGATTGCTGGCCTGTGTAAAATCTGTAGCAATTTTTATTTCTAGTTTTTCTAGATATTATAGCTAGTTTCAATTTTTATTTCTAGTTTTTCTAGGTATTATACCTAGTTTCTCTCATTTTACCACTAATCCAGGCTGGAGGTTTGGCCAAAACTACCCTCCTTGGTGCTAGAATTATGGATTCCGGTGCGTCAGAAAAAGAAAAATAATTTTCTTGGAGAATTTCCAATCTTTGTTCATATTTTCTGCTTGCAGCTTTCCTCCCATCTGATTTTGCACACTTTCCATAAGGCAAAATGAGACCTTGTGAAGCACCAATTATACGTTCTATTCATTGGGACTAACCTTTGCTTGCACATATTATATGTAATTTGGCAATGATCACCTAAAGAGCCTCTAGTATTCAGTCTGCTAATTAACAATTATCCATCATAATGAAGTCTAGAATAGAAGTATGCCGCGTTTGACTCGATATCTTTGTGCTAGGAGATAAAATTTATAACTTTTAGAATCAGTTTGTGCAAAGCCTATTCTGTTACCTCAAATTGGAAATAATAGGTTTAATTTATTGCAGAAAGGATCCTGATGAGTAGCTTGGTATATTTAGTTTGTAGGCTTTCAAAAATGTGATTTAATAGCAGTTCTAGGATAGGGAATGGACAATGCTGCTAATATAGCTTATCTCAGTTTTATCTTCTTTGCTTTGTCCTTTCTGAGTAGATCATCATCATGGACTTTTTCTAGTGCAAACAATTGCATTCGATTTCAGGTAGGAATGCTAATTTCATTCTGTAGGGATTTCTGTTTTCTCTTTCTTACTTAACACAGACCACTAACTTTGGTGCATAACCAGCTGAAACGTTTCATTCTTTTATGTTCTTTGTGGTTTTCAGCTTGGTCATGAAACCCAGATTGAACTCATAGTGTATTTGTTGTCCCAGAGCTGACCCCTTACATTTTCAACCTGTGTTCTCTGGTTTGTTCTCTTTGGTGCTTGAATAAGGAGGTGATGACACCTGCCTGTAAGTGAGCATCTGGGAAAGCTGTTAGATTCTGTTTTTTTCACAAGGAAACAGGGATATAGAAATCAAACCTGTGACCCTAAATTCCAATAGAGATATTTATTTGATGGAATTGAAATATGCTATTTATTTGACATGGTCTGAAGATACCACTCTGGTTTCCTGTGCTTCATCCATAGCGTTTCACTGTAGTTGAAAAAGTAATCCACTGTTTTCTAGGCTACCTACAACTTAACAATTGAATTAACGAGAATGACAGAACTTATAGAAATGTACCTGAAGCTGATGTGAGCAAATGTGACTGGGTATCAGACATCCTTCCCAGTCCTTCAGTAGGAGGTGTTGGCCCAGAAGTGGAAAATGTTTGTGAGATGAGCAGTCCCTGTGAGTTCAATTACTTCTTTCTGTGGTGACCCTGGGGAATCTGCAGGTTGGTTACTACCAATTTAACCTTGTAGTTGCTTTTGTGGCCCATTGGAAAATGTTCCACTCTATATTCAGCAGAGATTTTGGCTCTGCAAAAGGATAAATTTCATGCAAACATTTCAGGACGTAGGTTTGAAACTAAATTCTTCAATCACTAGTCTCAAACAAAAAAATAACACAAATGGAATCCACTACACAGGTGAAGAAAACCCAAACCAAATCAAACTTATTTTTTTCCAAGAAAAGGCAAAAGAAATTTACATTTGGGTTTTTACTTATATTTCCTGGGAAAGGTGCCTGCCTGTTGAGTGAGTTGCAGGCTGTTTTCCTTTGCCTTATCTTCTGTACACACTTAAACTCTTTAGTTAGACTTCCCCAGTTGCATGGGACCAGTTATTGATGCAGGAGAATCCCATCATATTTTGTAATTTTTTTACAGAAAGTGGCATGTGCTTTTAGGAGAGTCATCCCGTGAATTATGTTTTCAATTTCAGGAATTTGATATAGGGTGCTTTTTATATTCATGGTTTCAGCTTAGCAGCAAAGTGCTTGGACTATGCACTTGGGAGGTTTGTTTTAGACTCCAGATAGGGAATCTGGTCCCTCAGCTGAGGCAGAGAGCTCTGCAGACCAAGGCTGCCTATTTGCCAAGCAGGTTTGCTGACCAAGCCTTAAAATTAGTGCTCTGAAACTCATATTTGCTTCTGGTGAAACTTTATACTGAAAGCGAGACCTCAAGCCCATTAAAGAGTTTAGAAAGACCAGATTTGTCACTTTCCCCTACTGCCTGAGAAATGTTTCAGGATAAAAAATGAAATGGGAATTTGCAGACACAGGTTTTTCTGTGGATACTTAAATGAGACTAATCCCTCTTTTCATACAAAGTTGTGCACCTATGCACATTGTCATCTGACCAACATAGCTGTAAATTTGGGGTATTGTGTTTTCAAAAGACTGCAGAGTCAGTACATTTGTTTACTGTATAAAATATGTATAAAAGATGTAGGGAAAAAAAAAAGCAGGGAAGGTTCCCTCATTTTTCTATGTTTATATAATTATTTGTCTCCTTATACACTTGCAAACAAATGCTTTTAGTTCTTGAAGCAGCTTGCAAATTGTGATTGAACTGTCACATCTTGTGTGAAATGACAAAAAATTATGAAGCCTTATATCAAATGCACTATATTCCTTAATTCTCTTATTCACATTGTTCAGTATGTTTATTATGTGCACTATTTTAACTAACTGTGTGTTCATGGCACAATCAGAGACTCCGACATGGAATAAATATGTTGAGTAAGTATCCTTGCTGGTTTACAGCTGTCCCATCCTCATCTCATCCTTCCTCTTCCATTTGTTGTGTTCTTATTTTCACCTTGTTTGCTGTTCTCTGATTTCTTTCCCGTAGTACTGACCATGGTATCTGCCCTCACTAAATGTTTTTCCAGGTAGTTGTTTCTGCCTGTAAAAACTCCCTTAGCAAACAAACTAAAAACTTTTACTCCATGAATCTCATGCTTATTGCTAAAGGCACCTTTTATGCTATATCTGGATGAAATCACATATGAGGAAAATCCTGCTCGAAACTGGTCAGCCTTCCACAGTTCCCATGCAAGAGAGATCAGATGGTTGGACACATCAGAATAGGCTGGTGGAGCTTAAATTGAATTATTTCAGAGAATACTTCCTGAACATACTTCTATCCTCAAACTGAAACTTTCTTTTGGACTGAGCACAGCGTGAGAAGCATTCCCCTGTAACCATTGGCAGGAATACTTTATGAGCATCAAATTATCTGGGAACACCTCAGTGAGAATTTCTGTCTTTTTAGCTTGACAAGCCTTCAGGAAAAATAGCGAAGACATTCCCTGAAGGGGGTTATTTGTTGTTGGTGGGGTTTTTTAATTAATTTTAAAAGAGGTTAAGGGGCTTCAATGAAATGAAAACCCATTTCATTTCTTTAGGTTGCTTTAAAATATTCCTTTTAGAAACAGATACCAGATGCACAAGCTAATCAACCTACAGTGCATTAAACAATTATTTTGGCTCATTGAACCAATCAGAACACGCTTTTTATTTTTGACTGACATATGATAAACACAGCCATCTGCTGCTTCATAGCCTGGTGGTTGGTCTACTCAGGGCTGTAAGAAAAGACAGTAAAACGCCCTTATTTAGGTTCCATAAAATCATGCAGGACACATCTTCTAGGCCATAAATTACTAATTATAGGCACTACTGAACCAAATATTTCATCCCATCACAATAACATCCTAATCCCAGGATGTTTCATGCATTTCTGTATAGTGTGGTACCCTCAAGTATGTCTGTGTCTGTCCTTTCCCCTGATGTTGTCCTTTTCCTGTTGAAAACTTTCATAACCATAACCACAATGTTTTCTGCCGAATCACAGACGTCTCATTCATGTGAGCTCATCAAAATTTGGTCAGTTGGGAATTCAAACATTCTGGAGGGAAATATCAAAAATTATATTAGTGTGTCTTCTGCAAGCAGGAGAATGTGGATGATTTTTTCAGTGCATCAAGCAGAGCATGCAAGAAACATAGAGCAGAAATGCAGATGGACTCATGCAGCATGGAGTAAATCCTTCCTTGTTTCCTCATCTCCTGTGTCCCCTCATATCTCTCAGCTTTTCCTCCTCAAGTGCACAGAATGAAATCAAAGTCAAGTACTTTGGAGGAGCAAAATAACCCAATGAACTGTAATTCAAATTGATTAATATTGGGTTTGGAGAAGATACATTTAATCCATTTTGTTCTGCTGTTTCAGAGACTCACAGGGGATAGAAGAATAACCTTGTGCAAATGTTTGTCCTAGATCTTCCTTTAAAGCATTTTCCTTACGATTTTGAAAAAAAAGAAATCAATTCAACTTTCCCCCACTAAAAATTTTTTTAAGAACCCTGACTTTTGTTGTTAAAGAAGCTGTTCAGTTGCTGGAGGACTTTACCCGATCCATTTAGAATTAGATGATGATTATACAATCAATTAAACCCATCTGACATGCTGAATAAATACAAGTGCTTTATCATTTTAATGAGCTTATGTACTGTTAAGTATATTTTTTAGTTCTTTGCATGTGTTTTCTGCATGTATTACTGAATGCACATGCTTAAAGAGACTGTCACATGGGTGACCTATATTCGAAATACCAGAGCAAAGCTAAATAGGAGCTGTGAAAAAGTTGGATACAAGATAATGCTCAGGTATATGGTCAAAGAGGAGCTGCAAGAAACATTTAATGCCCACTGTTGCACCAAAACTGTCCTGCTAATCCCCATTTTAAGATGAAGCACACTGAGATTTTATAACATATGTGAGTAGCCCTTCGGAGTGACACGATGGCAGGAGGGCATGAGATTTGCCACTCTGTGTGTGTGTGCCCAGTTGCAGATCAGTAGAATACAGCTAAATATATTTTATGCATAATGTTCTTCCTTATATTGCCACCTTTAATGGCTTACACCATTTTTTACCAGATAGGAATCTTAACTGTTATAATTTTTTTATGTATGATGGCACCAATTGGTGTTTAGGGACTGAACAAAAAACTCAATCCAGTGTTTCCAGTGAAAGCCCTTAACATCATAACTTTTAAGATTTGAGTTTTAGTGGATTTTAGGTGTTTGAGGTTTTTTAATAGGCTTTGGTGTCATCTGCATCTTCATTTGGAGAAAAGGGCTAGGGAATGCCAGTAGAAGACATTAAACATTTATTTCTTTGGTTAAGATATGGCCTAGAATGCCCAGTCCCATTGGGCTAGGTGTCTTGGGCAGCAACATTAAAAAAGAGCTGTTGCATGCCCTGAACTCTGTCTCTGGTGGCAGGTAGAGCCCTGGGTGAGTACAGATCTGAAAGCCATAAATCAGAGGCATTACTGTCCTCCACAGAGATTTTGCTAAATTTTATTACAAGTGTCATCTTTATTACAAAAGGTAAGATCTATGTTCTAGCCCCGATCATCGCAGTCAAGAGGCTGTTGGTAATAACTTAGTTTACCAGGGGAAAAAACCAGCCTTGTGTCTCCTTTACTGACAGACAGGCCACAATTACTACATACAGTCAGGTGGGAGTTTTTCTATTCTTTTTCAGTGAGGGCATTTTGTTGTTTAATTCTCACGACTGGTGCGATTTGCCATGGATAGTGAAACCCAAGGGAACTTGCAGGACAATTACCCTTTTTAGCTGATAAAACCAAGTGGTGGCATGTTTTTAATCTCCAAAATGTCTTGGGCAGGACCAGATGAGAAGTATGAATGGAACAACCACCCTCCTTCCAGCTAGAGAAACAAGGAGTGTAGCATAATGTTGCCCAGAGAGGTTGTGGGCTTTGCATCCCTGCGAGTGTTCAAGGCAGGCTGGACGAGTCTCTGACCAGCCTGGACTCGTGGAAGGTTTCCTAGTCATGGCACAATGAGCTTTAAGGTCCTTTCCCACCCAAACCATTCCATGATTCCCTAATCCACTCTTCCACTGGAAATGGCAGGGGTTCAAGGGTCCCATAGCACAGCTTAGCAGCGTGGTGTCCGTGCTTGACTCACTGAGTGAGGACTCATCAAGGGACACCCCGTGATGAAATTATCTTCATTCTGAGACTGTCCTGAGTGCTTTGCTGTTTCTTGCCTGTTCCTTGCTCCTCACACGAGGCTGCTCATGCCCAGCCCAGTGCTGCAGCCGTGACTCACACGAGTCCCCCCCAGAGCTGTGCCCCTGCAATTCCAGCTGTCTGCTGCTTGCTAATTCTCTTGTTTCTTTGGCCACTCTGTTCCCCAGGTACACTTTCACTGGCATTTACACTTTTGAGTCATTGATAAAAATATTGGCGAGAGGATTTTGCATGACAGAATTCACCTTCCTTCGGGATCCATGGAACTGGCTGGATTTCAGTGTTATTGTTATGGCGTAAGTAGAACTCCTTTACATTTTTCAAGAGAGTTATATGCAATAGAACTTTTGAAAGACTGTCTGGATGTTATTTTTTTGTTTTTCACTCAAATTTTACTGAAAATGAGGAAAGGCTGAAGTGTATTAGGAGGGAGGTATTTTTTTCCTGAGTGGTTTCCAAGGAAGAAGTCAGAGGAATTCTCTGAATTTATTACACTGTTTTGAAGAAATTATTTACTCTCTCTGTGCTCCACAGAGAGAGCTGTTTGTAAAATATCTGTAATAATATCTGCCTATCTAATGTAGTTTTGGGAAGCTTCAGACCCCTGAATAGAAAGTGTTGTAAGTGTGACTGAATACCCACGTATTTAAATCCCTATTTATAATCTATCTATCCATAACATCATCAAAGCTGTTTTCACACCCCTCTCTTCACAAACCCTTTTCACCTGGAAAGTAACTGCTATTTTACTATAGAGAATTAATTTATAGTCCTCTGAAACTTGTTATATGTCTTGGGAATAGAAATTTGGCCCCCACCATGATATTCCCCTTCAGCTGTATGCTTCTGCCTAGATTATTAGAGTTCATTGCGGACATGTGGGGTTCTGGTGCTTTGAAGAAGGTGATGGATTTGCAGCATCCAGACAGCTAAAAATACACAGGGGTAGAGGAGCAGTCAGCCAGCACTCACAGGGGACTTGGGGTCAGCCCAAGCTCTGGCCAAAGGCAGAGGTCTGACACTGTCAGCACTTCCAGCCAAGACAGAAATCCAGATTTCTTCATAGTCACAGAAAAAAAATCAAGCAAAGGACACGTGTCTTCTTGAAGTGAAAGCTGGTAGAGGTGCCTCATAGGCTTCACTTCCTAAACATGGAAGATCTGGTCTGATCTCCCTGGTTTTTTTCTGCTTAAAGACACCTGTATTCAGTTCTGGGTTTGGGTTGGTTCTCGCTGCTGTCTTTAAACTCCATAATTCACAGCGTTAAGTGAGATTCAGGTGTGTTACCACCAACATCTGAGCTGAGCTCCTGGGGCTGTGAAATTTCAATGGAACCAAAATCAGGAAAGTATATTCAACCAAAGTTAGCTCAAACACCAGCGGGGGCCACTGAAGTTGAAAGCACAGCTCTGTCAGGGTGCAGGGATCAAGACCAGTGTTCAAGGAGACTCTGGATGGTGCTTGGTCATATGGTTTAGTTTTAGGTAGTCCTGTGAGGAGCAGGGAGTTGGACCCTATGATCCTTATGGGTCCCTTCCCATAGCTTGAGATATTTTATAATTCTGTAGTTCTTGGCAGCATTTAGCAGAACAGCATAAAGGTGTGTAAAACCTATGTGAACTTCCTCAGGAACACTCCCATTTATTTCAGTAGGCTTTGAATCTAAGACAGCCCTAGGCCAGGTCCTGGTATCTGTTACTGCATTCCTATGGATTTGGCTGAACTGACATCTGGCCACTATGATAAGCTTTGGGGGAAAAAAAAAAAAAATCAGTGCAGATGGGGAGAATCTTTTGGAGGTCAGCACACATTAGGTATTTTTCTCAGCTAAACTTTTTCTCAAGCATCACCAAGTGCAATTCTCCTACAACATTTAGTGGTGGGACAACACGAAGTCACCATCCTGCTCTCCTGTCTCCTGTCAATCAGGCAGGTGGTAAAAGCAGGGTGTAATTATTCATCTGTTCGTGAGTTAGGATGTGAGTTTATTTGTAGGTCTCTGAATGCAGCACAACATGGAGAATTTCTGTGCATGGGTTCTCACTTTTCTAGAAGGAAGGAGGTTTCTGACAGTAAGGTAGAAAGGAGCTGAGAAAAGGGCAAGAGGAGCCACAGCTTCCAGCTTTGTCCATGAATCTGCTCCACCTCAACTTCTCAACTTGGGCAGAGGTTGAGGCATCACCCCCGACTCTGGGAGCATCTCAGCCTGAAATTCAGGTCTGAATTGTCAGTGGGGGACACCGTCTGAATATCCCTTAAATTCTGTCCACATCATCTCTGGGTGTTTGGGATGCAGGGAGCAGGAAAGATGTGAAGGTTTGCACAGACCTTGAGGTGGACAGTTACCCACAGGGGAATTATTCACTCCCTGTTGGTAGGAACCAGGAGCTGGTGCCCACAGCTTGTGGGTTTATCCCAGTTTTTTCTTTTCCAGCTCTAGACTTGAATGGCCAGTCAGTGCTCCAGCCCAAGGATCATGAAAAATCCTTAAGGCTTTTCTAATGAGAGGCTTGGGAGTCTGTGCTTCCTTTCCTAACTACCTTTAGATTTTCTTTCCAAATGATATTTCACATCTTGGTTAGAACATCCCTCAAACAGGGGGACATGCAACTGTGAACAATCAAGCTTCTTAACATCAAACTGTTTTCTTAATATCAAACTATCTCTTCAGAACCAGCATCCATTCCTATTGTTTCTTACTTTAGGGGATATTATACTAAGCCTTTTAGAATGGAATGAAAAAAATGGAATTCCGGAGCAAAAAAAGAAATAGGAAAGTGTTTCCTTGAGCCCACAGGCAGCAGAGAGAGAGTTAAAAGTGGCTGCAATATGATCTTCATATGTACAATGAAACCTCCTTCCTAAGTATGCAAGCAGCAGATAGTACAGAGCACTGGATAATGGAATCTATTCTGATATGATTTAGCCTTCATACAAATCCAATTTGCAAGTAATTTAAAGTAAGATGGATCACACAGGTAACTCTGGTGTTGTCTTTGCTTGTAGCCTGTGTGCTGCCAGAGGTATTTCTGTATCTGCAGACAGAGATGGCCTGAGGCTTCAAAATGGAGGAGCCTGATAAGGGCCATGAGATTCACATGGACCGAGGGTTTTGAGCTAACAGAAAATATGATTATTTCGCTGATGGGTGTTACAGTGGGAAGACTATCATTTGCTTTAGAGTTATTGCAAAAGAGCTTCTTGTCTTCTCTTTTGGGCAGAAACAGCCCAGACTGGGTCACAGAGAGTAGTCTTAAACAGCACACTGGAGAGTAAGGAGGGCTGCAGGTTTCCAGGGTTTTTCTCCCATCCTGTGCTAGCAGACACAGCCATGGCTTGTGACCCTCTCTGGGGCCATGGATGGGTTCAAGGGAAATTATGAAACTGCTCCTGTTTAGATCCCTCTCTCCCAGACTAATGAGTCCCTCTTTCCAGGACAGGTGAGGGAGAGGCAGCTGTGACTCTGGGTTGGAAAATGCCCAGTCAAAATCTTAAAGACAATAAGCAATTCCTTGGATAATGGGAAAATTCAGGATGGGAATTCCAGTTGCTTCTCACTCCCTGGTACAGAAGAACTGGTCAGCAGCAATTTGATTGAAGAAATGACCAAAATAAATCTTAATTAACTCTTACAAGCAGCAGTATTATTTGCTTCATATGCTTGTTCACATATTTGTAATGTTACAAATTCTAAATGTAATGTTGCAAATTACAAATCTCTGATCAACAAAACCATATTTTTTTGCCATCCTATTGCTTCTCCCCAAATTATTTTTTTCCTCCACCTTTTATGCTGCAGAAGAGTTTGGGTGATAAGCACAGGGTAAAGCTGGGGAGGAAACAGGTAAATCATTGCCCAGACTCCCCTATGAGATTATGAAGAGAAGCAATATTGTTCTTCCAGGCTATAATCTGGATTAGTAGATATGGACAGGATGCTTTGTCCTCCCCAGGGGCCTTAGGACAAAGCCCACTTAAGCAGGCTTTGTAAAATAACCAGCTGAGTTTTTTCCTTAACATGTAGACACAAATGCCCCAAAGAAGTAGGGCAGTTGAATGAAATTTGGTAGAATTTTAGAAGTGAAATTCAAGGGTCGGTGGTCTCTTTTGTTCAGAAGATGCAGTGGTGATTATGCTTTTGCTGTGTACTGGCTTGGAGGAAATAGTTTAGTACACTGATAAAATGAAAATCATTCCATGACCGGGATGCTCCCTCCTGGGAACATTTAGCTCGGATGTGATGGGTCTCCAGGATGACCAAAAGAGGCATGGCAGGGAACAGCTGGGATTGGTATTTTAATCATAAAGAGTTTTTAGTAGGATGGTAGTTATATTCATTTAGACTTCATGTTCCTGCAGCCAAAGGGCATGAAATTGAAATACAAAGCAAAATACAATTTAAAGCATCTCTTGAACCCAAAATTTGCTTTACCACAGAATACAGCATCTTAAACTAAATAACCCAGTGGAAATGTTTGCACTATTTTGCTATGTTGTCCTATATGTAGTTTTCAGAAGCTATTATGTGAAAATTACTTGAGTATTTGAAGCTTTTAATTTTTTTTTAGAACAGCAAAATAACTCTTAATATTTCCAATAATGTAAAGAATTTTTTTTTTGTTCCACTACATGATGGTAAAATCTTTAAAGTATTTATGGCTGAACAGCACAACAACAGAGTTCACCCAGTAGCTTGAAAGAATTGATGCCTATTAGAAAAGTTTAATAGTTCAAGTAGCATTTAAAATGATGTGTACTAATAAAAACCCGGGGCAAATGGCATCAAAGAACAGCCTGAAAAGTGGATGCACTTCTCATTCGGCTGCGTCCGCTCCCACTGTGTATGAATGTTTTCTTCGTTCAGACAAGTCTCATACTCTATTATATAATTCCAAATAACTGTGACTTAATTCTACAGGTATGTAGGAGAATTTGTGAATGTAGGCAGTGTTTCACCTCTTCGGACTTTCAGGGTATTGAGAGCTTTAAAAACTATTTCAGTAATCCCAGGTAAGACGCCCTGATCCTTACGTTTTGGCTCTCAGCTACAAGTGATTCTTTCTCTGTCTCTCTTTGTCCCTTTGATTGTTGTTTTTTTGGCTGGTGTTTTGTCATTGTCTGTGTGTGACTTTCCCTTGTTACAGATACATAACTGAATTTGTGGACCTGGGCAATGTCTCAGCCTTACGAACGTTCAGAGTACTGCGGGCGCTGAAAACAATCTCAGTCATTTCAGGTGAAAATCAGGTTAAACACTCGGGCTGCAGTTAAAGCCTACATGCCATTTCCAGTAGTAAACACTGTAATTACAAAAGACTTAACCATAGATACTGATCAGGAAATGGAGGAATGTAGGGAATGTGACCTGTCAATAGAATACATTTTTTTATATGTTTTTCCAATATGGTTTTTGTGGGCAGAAGGAATGAGAGTGCCTCCAAAATTACAGACCTCGCAAGTGCTGCAGGAAGAATGGTGACTCGTGAGTCACAGACATAAAGTGCTCATTTGTGAACCGTATGAAAATGGCAATGAAAATCTTTTAAAGCCTTCGGATATTGATTTTTAAAAATGGAGGGTTGATGACCTCAAAATGCATATTCATGTTTAAGAGCATATTGATAGAGGAATCTAAATCTGTGCTGTGAGCTGAGGTTTCAAGACTGCAGGCACAGATAGCCTAATTTGTCATGGTGTTTATCCATTTGCATGTGATAGAAACACTGTTGAAATTTTGGGTATTGAAGAGATCAGAAAACATTTCATTATTTGTTTCGGTAGTTTCAGCATTTCATCGACTCATGTTTTCTTACATTTTCAAGGACGTAATTTCTCCCCTCTTTCCT